>CALNHX010004434.1:0-127813 GCA_940337035.1 Agriotes lineatus
GGGAAAACTCATTTATGACACGTAGCAAAATAAAAGACGCACATGGTTCACTGGACATGGGCGGTAGAGACGTAGAAGCTATTTACTCTAGCCTGAAGGGGATGTTCGAGGCTTTGTGAGAATTCTTGGAATGTGAACTTACCTTACCTTCATCACTGCAACAAGTTTATCTGCATATTTGCCGTGCAATGAATAAAATACATAGAATGTAACTTTATATGTATATTCAACACACAATATTAGTAGAAAATTCTCAGGGGCAGCCGGGTTTGGCCCATTATGAAGCTATGAAGTCACGGTAGTACATATAAATGGCGTGTAGATTTCCCAGAAGGGGAATACTCAAACCTGGTGTTTGCTAGGTGAACAGTTACTAATAACTCCCACATAACCAGCATAAATGTCATTTACAATACCAAAGAGACGTAACCATTATATCTACAGCTCGAAACGGCGACCTCAATGGGTGATGATGTTTGAAGCCCCAGGCTGCAGAAGGCCTGGTAGCTGATAGAACATTGCTAGCATTGAGAATAAATCAAAGGCAAAGAGAAACTTCTGGGCAATGCGCAAGTGGCTCAATAAAAATTGATCTTTGGAATTCGATGGTAACTTAATTAACAAAAAATGGACAACCAAGGGTTTAAGCACTGCTAAAGTTTTACTATCTTCACAACCATAAAGTCGCTTCTCACAAAATGCAAACAACGTAAGCTGTATGTGCCAGAAATATACACATGTGGTTTGCTCGATTTCTGTCGACCTTCTGCCTTCAATCTGGAAATACTTGTTTCTTATTGCTGCAAAGTTTATAATTTTTTTGTATTGTTATTGCCTATACTTCTTGTAGTAGATTTGTGTTGCTCTTTCTTTCAAACTTTTGCATTTAAGTCACTTCAACATTAATTAATAATAAAATAATGCAACAAATGCATTTAAACAAACAGAAGAGTGTAATTATGTCAGTATAGCCTAAACACCCTTTATAGCGTTATAGTAATTAAAAAAAAATTGATAGGTTCGTGGGCATGCCATGTTCTCGAACGAAAGCCGTGCTTTAGACGAAGACACGATCGAGTACGCCTGGCTGCTGGAGGTGCAACTGGGAAGACTGAGTGGCCGGTTGACGTCGCCACAGCTGCACTCCCTGGTGGTGAGCCTGGAAACGTTGGTACTGCTCATGTCCGACGCCGAGAACGAGCTCAACTCCCCCAAGAACGTCACAGCCCTGGGCCACACCCAAACCACGACAAAGACGAAGAGCACAACCCAGAACATTTCCCAGAACGTGCAGCAGACGATCCAGCAGTTTTTGCAGCCCAAGTCCAGCAGCACCAACGCTGCCAATAAGGCACCTCCACAGAGCTCAGCCCCCAATGGCATCCAGGGGAAAGGCGAGGGCGACAAGATCAACAGGAGTATGCGCAAGTCAGACCTGGAGAAGTTCAAGCAGAGCGATTCAAAAGATTCAGGGAAGACGCCGGGTTTAATTGGTAAAAGCGAGGACGTGCACACCTACGACGTGCATAAGTTGAAATACAAGTTCTGTCGGCTTGCCATCGATGCTATCGATTTCTGGCTGGTCGAGAGCGGAATGGCCTTGCAGCTGTGGATATCGCCCCTGCGTCTGGCTACTTGTAATTTGCACGGCAAGCAAGTCGGCTCTGGCCTGAGTTCGGTCATTTATAGCATGTCCCTGCGGCAGTTGGTGTGGCAGCCGCACAAATACAACCACTCAAAGTAAGGTTAGGTTTTTGTAACTGATTGCGGCTAATTATTTATTATCGTAGGCACGTAGGCGACAATTTGGAGTTGTGGTTGGAAGTGGGAGCCGTCAATTTCGGGCCTGTCATCATTGAGTCAGCGATGTCTTCAAGTGCTAAGGATCAAAGCCTGCACACAATACAGCAGAAGTTCTTGAAAATGCACGACTTGAAGCATAAGAAGCTGTGGTTCCTATGGCCAGAGCTCAACAAGACCACCGATAAATGCGGATGCATTGGAGGCTGCACATTTTTCGGCAACAACAGAAATGGTGAGAAGTTCTTCAAGCCCAGCCGCAAGGATTTAGATGATGGTCTTAATATAGCAGCATTTTGGTAAGTCATTTATAATTGAGAAGGTTTTTATTAATTTTTTTACAATTTTAGTGTTAACGAAGCAGAAAAGGATCCAGGTTTTGGCCAGAGCATTCTGCACGATGGACTGTTAATATTTCGAACTCCTCCATATATTGTAAACGAAATATCTCTTCAAGACACGTCCATCTATTCGAAGTCTCATATTCCTGCAGTGAGAACTGTGGACAGTCCAAAAGTGACGACCTTGGAAAGGGAGAAGAAGGGGAGAAATGTCGATGTTCGAGCTAGTTTTTCTAGCCCTATTAGTTTAAACGAACGAAAAGTCAGTCGTCGGTTTTCATCTACATCCATAAGGTGATTATATGTATATAAAGTTTAGGTTATGATATGGTTTATAAACAAAAACTTACTAATTAATATGTTAAATCACGGTGTCCCAGTAGCAAAGTATCAAAAACATCGTTCTTTTGCAAGAATTTCTTGCACCCACTTTTTCAACTTTGCCTTTTGTAACAACTTTTTCTGTATCTGCAACTTTACTTCCCTTTACTTGTTGCTCTTTCTCTTGTTTTCTGGTAGTATTTTAAGCAAATTACGTGTATTTCTAGCACATACAGCTTACGTTGTTTGCATTTTGTGAGAAGTGACTTTGTGGTCGTGAAGATAAGACTTTTGCAGTGTTTAAACCCTAGGGAGTCCATTTTTCGCTAATTAAGTTACCATCGAACTCCAAAGATCAATTTTTATTGGACCACTCCTGCATTGCACCGAATTTTTTCTTTGCCTTTGGCTGCTTCTCAACTCTGGCCATGTTCTATCAGCTCCTAGGCTTTCTGCAGCCTGACTTCAAACATCACCACCCATTGAGGTAAACTTATTACTATTAGGAGCTGTTTCATATTGATTTTTTTCATGAAAGGCTTTAGGAACAGGCCTGGAGAAACAGAGACGTGTTCCCTTGTTAACGTATGTTTCTGGGCTTGTGCAACTTTATTAATAGTCATGAGTTTTAACAATATTGAAAATGGTTTATTTTTACATTTTTACAGAAGCAAGGATGTTCCATACTCACGCCTGGTAGAAGCATACGCCACAGTCCTACCAGTAAAACTAGACAGCGATTCTAAACTCCACTTTGAAAAAGGAAAATCGGTGCTTAGCGTACCTGATTCAGAGCCGCTGCCGAAAAACAGCGTATCAGACTCGAAACTGGCCGTGGATTACTTCAGTGCTGCTCAGAACCTGGACCCAAAGACCACGATGGTATGCTTTAACTACTAAATCTGCATTTTCTAATTCCGCATCCTACAGATCGTTACCAGCGACGTTCCAACCGGTTCTTCACAAGCAAAACCCAAATCTGTAAACATTTCTGAATCGCATCACTCGCTGAGTACAAAAATTAGCTCCGACGAACAGCTTCAAAAAGAAGTGAGCTTCATATTTGTTCAATTTTTCCACCTTAGCTCATGCTTTTTTTAGATTCAGCGCACGGTCTCGATCTCCAGCGAAAACCAGTCCGAGGCTTTCTTCTCTGCCGACGAAGACCTGAACATAAACTCCCGCAGCTCGAGCCTGAGGAACTCTATGGTGGGCTCCGGGAGCACGCTCACAAGGCAGGACAGCAGCTGCGCGTCACAAAGGTAAGTAACGGCACCGTGTTAAATGCCCGTCGTGATGACAATTTTCCAGCCATAAGAAATACTCCAGCGAGTTGAGCATTGTTACGGACCGGGGCGGCACGGCACACGGCCAGGATAAGGTGCAAGTTTCCGCTAGTGTTCCCAGCACGATCCCTGAACCGACAAAGACGAGGCTGTCCACCCATCGCAGCGATCATGAGATCCACACACCCGAGCATCGGAGCTTTGCTGGGCATCGACAGGTAATTTGAAATGTTTAAAGTGGTTTGAGTCACTGAGTAACCTATTGTAGTTGGATGATACTCATCGCATCGTTCAGGGATTAGTAACCCCACACAGGTATCCAAATGGCAGCAGATCTGTAAGCCCCCGCTTTCCAACCAGAACTTCGATAAGCATCAGCCCTAACACGCACGACTCTATCCTGCAAGACAATTTAGTCGATTCATCCGATAGTTACAGCAGCACTTCTTATGCTTCCGCCATGGGAAGCCAAGAAGACCTCACACTAATAGATCTGCACATGCAGGTCAATCGGCAGATTATGGACTCACCCATGCTTATGTCCAGTTATGTGAGCCACCTGAGCCAGGTGCGGTGCCTGAACTGGGCTCATTCCTCAGTGCCCAACACGTGTGATGCGTTTTCGGTTCCTCTCTTCCAAAAGAGCGAGGATGGCAAGCTGATTTATGTCGGTAAGTTGCGCAGAAAGTGTTAGGGCAAGTACTGAAGTTATTTTGTATAGGAGGCCGATTTGTACCTTTGATGGAAACTTTGACTGAAGGTGTCACCTCCTTTAAGTTGGTAACCAGGACTGATTATCCGGAATCGCCTATGACCAGCGGCAAAACACCCACCTTTCCATATGCTTCTATATGGGAGCAAAATATCGAAGATCTGCAGGCAGAAATAAAAGCTAGTTAGTATTCCACGATGCTTTCAGTTGAAAATGCTAATTTAAATCTTGTAGATTCATTACAAGAAGAGGAGCTGTTGAGTTCTCAAGCAGATGCCGGGACTAGAACTTCGATAATAGTGAAACTAAAAGGCGATTTGGACGTTATGATCAGCCCATTACTGCTAGAATCGTTACAAAGGTGTTGTAAAATATAAAAATACGAGAATTTGCGTCACAGTTATTTATTTTTTTTTAGATATGTGGATGCATTAACTCCAACTGTTGCAAATTTGCACCCATCGACAGTTATTAACCATTTACATGCGTCTTGTATTGGCCAAGTAGAAACTGCCAATGTGTTGAAAAAGTCTGAAATTATGCCTAGGTTAGAGCAGAGTAAGGGCAGTCTTACGGAGTGTGGCGTGTATGAAGAGACCATCAAATCACAGCTTCAAGCTGCCATTATGCTGCCAAAGGTTGTCATTGCCATATAACACAAGCACTATTATATAGACTATATTTTGCAGATAAACGTAACTCTACTACAAGTATCGATTGTTGAGGAAATAATTTCATTTTCCGCCTTGGATAACATCCGTGATCTAACATGCGTGTCGCTTTTCTCTGTGTGCTTCGATAATATCATAGCCAAGCTGCACTTTGACAAACAAGTAGGTTTATTTGTTCAATTTAGAAGTAATAACGTAACAACGACATTGTAGATCCGAGAAGTTCTGCAAACTTTCCATCGTCCTGCAGTGGTTCAAATGGGGAGCAAAAAAGTGCTGACCAAGGCAAAGGCATTCCTGTTGGGGCAGCACAGCAACACGATTGCCGACATAATAAGAGGGGAGCCTGTTTCCATAGAAAATTGTGAAGGGCAGCAGGAGCAGCTGGTTGTGTGCCTAAGTGTGGGAAAGATTCACGCACAGTTGAGGCGGTTGAGGAACGAGAGCTCCATTCTGGACGATGCCATCATCACAGCGATTCCTAGCTACTTCTCCAAGGTGTTGTTTACGTGCACGAAGATGGAGCCTTTCCATAGGGGCTTGGACTACTATTTGCAGCCGCCTCCTCCCGCAGGCGACGCATCGGTAAGTTTCAATTCAAATTTGTACAATATCGTGGCGGTAGGGGAGAGCAACCCCATCGTGTTGAAAATAGAAATGTTGTTCAGTATCAACGCCAATTACAAAAGTATTCTGTAACCAATTGAAATGCATTTCCTTTGTTTGCTGCTTTTTCTAAGACTTTTCAATACAATCTTTCCTCCCTGTATTTGTTCCTTGACAATCATAATTGTCTATGAGTTCACTCCAGTAAGGGTGGTTCCCTATGAAATAAAAGAGCTATTTCCATCCTAAAAAGCATTAAAGTATTTTATTTGCAATTACAAAAACTTGTTCTCTTTAGAGGTAATTTCTTGTGCAACCATTGTATTCATAATTTCCTGTATGGTAAAATGCATCCTTTCTGACTAGCACGCGCTAAAATAATCAAAAGAAACCAGTAAAGGAAGAGACCAGAAGCTATGGAAGAATAACGTGACATTTTTAGAGAAATTAAACTAATCTAAGAATGCCCCCAAACTCAAGTAATAGATCTAAATCACAAAGAAAGCAAAGCGAGATACAGCTTCTAATAACAGCAATAAATTAACCTAAGATTAAAAGAAGAAAAACTTGAGCTGCAAAAAAAGTTGAAGGATTTTTTACTCAATCAAATTGGAATAAAGGCTGTAGTTGCGAAGTCTTCCCCTCAGGACGACCACATGAATTGTTTCATCCTGCAAAACAAGCCGGTGTAAGAGAAATTCAAGCTTCTTCCTGAGAAGTTGAGAAATAGAATTGACTAGAGTATCTACCAGTCTCGAATCTTCCGTAATACCTGATAAACTAACCTTTTGGGTCGCAATGCATCTGGAATTATCATGTGATAGGTCCAGAAGTTTCTCCATAGTACCTGGGTTAGTAAAACTGCGTAGTATATACTCCAGTCCAGAGATCCTATCTGAGAACCGAACTTTTGGGTTGCAGTGCGCCTGGAAATATCATGGGACAAGCCCTGAAGGTTTCCTCTAATACCTGGGTTAGCAAAACTGGCTACTGTGGCTGTACACCCAGTTCAGAGACACAACCTGATAAACCTCACTTTTGAATCACAGTGCGCCTGGAATTATCGTGTGACAGGCGTCGAGATTTTTCTTAATACCTGTGTTAGTAAAACTGCATAGTGTATACGCCAGTCCAGAGGTTCAACCTGATAAACTTCACTTTTGAGTCGCAGTGCGCCTAGAGTTATCATGTGATAGGCCTTGAAGATTACCATTAATACCTGGGTCTGTAAAACTGCCTACTGTATATCCCAATCTAGAGATTCAAACTTCACTTTTGAGCCTTAGTGCGCCTACAATTATTGTATGATAGGCCCAGAAATTTCTCCTTACTACTGGGGTTAGTAAAATCACGTAGTGTATACTCCGGTCCAGCGATTGTTATCCCTGAGATGCACAAAAAAAAGGTGGTGGTGGAATAATACTTACGTTAAGGCTCAATAGCTCAATGCAGCACTCAAAGCACCAATTGCCTCACTCAGCCAATGCTTAGATGAGTCACTACCAATCGCTAATTAGGGGTCGCCGGTCAGCTTGCAGCCGAAGACGGCCGTGGCACCACCATTTTAAGGATAACGAAACAGTTCCAGACCCCCTAATTTAATGATTGATAGATTCCGCTCCAGCTAAATTGGAACACGGTAAAACTTAATAATTCGGCGCAAAACTGGAGTTACAGTTAAGTGCAGGGGAGATAATTGCGTTTTATTTGCTCGTAAAACCGGGCACACACATAAAATGCATATATATAAAAGTTTAAGGGCCGATGTAAATGCATATAAATGCCTCAAGGATCCTTGTTTACAAGACAGATTGGCCAATTAAAAACAATAAGTCTTAAAATCGGGAGATCGCCCCCCAGGAATTTCTATGGAGTCCTACAAGATCGTAGCTAAAAGTGCACAGCTCGCTATGAGGTGAGGCCTCGTATTTAGCATCTTAAAAATTCGTGAAATGGGTGATGCATCAAACATTAATAAATCTCGCGCTGGTATATCACGCTAATCCCAATTTAGAAGTAAGTTACTGATGGCAGTTCTTTATCGATGGAAGCACGTACACACGTGCAGCAAGATTCACTCGCTAGCCACATCGGAAGCACAGATAATAGAACGGCAATTGTTACCTTCAACTGGTTTCGAGGCCGTCTTGGCGTTGATATTTCACAGGGACGGACATCCGTGGACTTGATGGCTGAACTAGGGAGTCGGTAGCACATCAGGGGAGCGCGCCGAGATAAGCGCTATCGAAAACTGCACAGGATACGCATCGGGCAGCGAGCCGGGGTATTCGAAGCTTATTTGGGGCCCATAATGTGGTGGGGACTAAATTATTGAAATAACTGTTAGCTGGTAATCGAAAAGGGGCTGAAAACGATCATACTCACACTAAATTCCCCAAATGTTGTGCTCGGAAAGTTTTGGCGTCAAAACATCTGGTCCAGGCAGTATCGCTATATTTATACTTAAGAGAAATGTTGAGACGCGCACAAATCCCCTAAACAAAAGGTAAGAAGTGCCTAGACATCAATAGGACATCTTCACCAAAATCGCGACCTCGAACAGCGCCCAAAAACTTCCAAGGACCTTCTTCGATTGAATGCCGGAACAAGATGCTAAATTTCCGCGTCGCAAACGCTCAACGAGGTGGGGACGCAAAACCGATGCAACGGCGGCGTATCAGCGATGCGCGATACCCGGACGCAATTTGAAAATATGACGAAAATACAGTAAAGCAAAAATTGACGGTAACAAGATCCTATCTGATAAACCGAACTTTTGAGTTGCAGTGCGCTTGGAAATATCATGTGATAGGGCTTGACGTTTTTCCTTAATACCTGGGTTAATAAATTTGCTTTCTGTATATCCCAATCCAGAGATTCAAACTGATAAACTTCACTTTTGAGTCGCATTGCACCTAGATAGAATTATCGAATACTAGGCCCAGAAGTTTCTCCTTAGTACCTGGGTTAGTAAAATTGCGTAGTGTATACTCCACTCCAAGGATCCTATCTGAGAAACCAAACTTTTGGCTCGCAGTGCACCTGGAAATATCATGGGACAAGCCCTGAAGGTTTCCTCTAATACCTTAGTTAGTAAAACTGGCTACTGTGGCTGTACACCCAGTATCAACCTGATAAACCTCACTTTTGAATCGCAGTGCGCCTGGAATTATCATATGACAGGCAGTAAGATTTTCCTTAATTTCTCACTCATGGTCAAGATAATAAGGGAGAGTGGTGTAAATAGGCAAAGAACAAAAGTAGTGATATTGAAGAGAGAATTAGAAAATATAATTGAACAGTTGGTAGAGACTACAAATTAATAAAGAGAAATGCAAATTCATGAAAATAGACAATGCAAATGGAATATTCAAGGTAGAAGTTTTAGAAGCAGAACATTTTATTTATTTAGGTGTCCTAATGGGTAATAGATGCAATAAGGAAACTGAAATTAACTTGACAATAGTAAAAATTAACAGGTGCTCACGAGGGTTTAATTAGATACTAAAATCAAAGGAGATCTTTTACTCATGGCTGCGAGGCAATAGACAATGAAGAAGAAAACTCATTGAAGTTAGAGGTTTGGGAAAGAAAGATACTGCGAAGAATATTGAGTGGGGGAAGGATAACTGAGGTGTGTGAACCATGGAGAACCTATGTCATCAAAGCGAGAAGGCTGTAGTGGCTAGGACACCTAGAAAAGATTGATACTAATAATAATGAAACAGTTAAAGTATCGATTGGAAACTGTCAGCAATGAAAATAATGGAGAATCATATTTCAGCATTTTTAAAAATTATGGTAGTCGTATTTCCAATATTATTAGTAGATACTATATAACTTTTTTTTTGTCGTTTTAAAACCTTAACTGACTCCAAAATCTGTTTTAATTTTGTATTGTTTTTATTGTGCTAATTACTACTACATTTACAATTTTAATTTTCAAATTTTAGACCAATCAAACTGAAGACTTTAACACCGAAGACAAGTTGGGATTCATAATGTTTGAATGTGGCCTGGAAGGGGTCGTGTTAAAGGTAAAACAATCCTAATTGCATTTGTCTGCTGCCATACATACATAATTGCTATTAATTAGGTAGTGAAAAAGTCACAGTTCGAGCAAGGCAGCAGCAACACAGAAACCAAGGCTCAAATCTTTCACGAAACAGACTCGCGCTTCAGCGACACCATCAAACCTGAAGAGTGGGAGCATGTGGAGAGGAGCTCTATGGCTGCACCAAAAGGGGGCGAAAAACCAGCACCGACGCAAAAGAGTGGCGAGAAAAATGCTTCAAACCAAAAGGCAGAAGAGGGAACTGCTAAAGGCAAAGAGAAAAGTGAGGAAGAGCCCCAAATCAAGCACGTTCCTGTATGCGTGAAGGACAGCGGGAATGTCTCGTCCTGCATTATCGAACTCAAAGTCGTTTGGTTCAACTTCGCAGCACCTCCCAGGGCTCCTATCACTCGCAAAATCGACTACACTCGGTAAAGACTTCTAATGTTATATTTAGCATATGGATTTTGTCAATATTAGAAGCAAATTTCGGGTTAGACTGCGTCGTCTTTGTAGATAAACACCCAGCCTTTGTTGGCTTAATGTGCCTAACACCTTGTGAACTCAAGCAAGGGTTTGTGTAACGGTTATGTTCTTTGGTGGCTCGTGAACTCTTAACGAGTCACCCATGATTTCGTCCGTGTTATTAGAGTACCTTGTGAACAAGGATACTTAGGCATAGTGTATAGACCATAGTCTATAGACCATAGTCTATGTGGGTGCACAAACAGTAAAAAGGCGAAATATGCCTAAGTATCTTTGTTCATAAGATACTCTAATACCACGGACCAAATCATGGGTCCGTGTTATTAGAGTACCCGGTGAACAAGGATACTTAGGCATATTTCGCCTTTTTACTGTTTGTGCACCCATATAGACTATATAATTATAGTCTATATGGTGTACAAATACGACACGGTCCAAGCCGAAATTTAATTCTAATATTGACAATTCGAGTAACCGCGAAAGCCTCAAACATTGTATATATGGATTTTGTAGGTTGGATTGGAATTTATTGAGCACCGCCTCGCCTGCTATTAATGCGTGGATGAACCCTAGCAACCGTTTCGCCATTAGAGTCGTACATATGATGAGGTGCATGTACAGGCGTTCGACTGCTATTGTAGCTTGTCTCATGGCGGAAGCGTTGGACGTACAAGGAATACACATGCCAACTAAGGTATTCGTATTGTTTTTTAATGTATTTAATTAATTAGAATATTTACTTACAACAGAGTCGCTATGGAATTTTAACTCCACTTGCAAAAACGTTGCAAGAAGATCCCAGTTGTCAGCTATGCACGATTTTACAAAAATATATTCTTCAGTCTGATTCTGCCAGCATCGAAGCTAATCTTAGAGAATCAGAGTTGCCGCAACTATCGACTCTTCGTCAAGTAGGGATAAACGTCCATTTTTGTGCTGTTGTATTAATCGTTGCATTTCTAGGGTGTTATAGTTTTGAGCCGGCAGTGGAAAAATATACTGTATACGCCGCTCCTGCTAGAGCCCAATCATAAATTTAGAATAAAACCATTAAATGTCACCATAGCTGTGCCCAAGGTTGACGATGTAAGTACTCGCTTCAGATGCGTAGATTGTTTATTTTTAACTTTGATCTTACCCCAATTGTGTTCTGTTTAGGTCGAACAAAATCTTAATTGCGAATCTGCTGCGCAGCAGTTAGTAAGCGATAGTAAGGGATTATTTTTATTCGTTTTATGGGGAGGAGGGCTGCTTCTTAGCACCTGTGCACAAGCACGGCTCATACTTACACCAGTATATGATCAATGTATTCGGGACCTACATATATCTGGGCCATTCTAATTTGCGCCTTCATTTGTTGATTAATATTGCAGCCCTGTCGTCTTCTTATTAACTGTCAGGGCTTTGTATGTGTTGTGACTAATGTAGTGGTTTGGGATGCAGGAAATGGGGCTCACGGACGGAGAGGCGAGCGGTAACGAAGATCCCGATATCACTGATGAACACGCTATGCTCTTGCATTCGGGTATTATTCTTAAACCACAAGTACACAAAAACATTGGTAGGTCGTTTACGTTTCTTATCATTTTGCATAATCATCGTAGTTGTTTATTTTATACCCGTACTAATACTTTGTGATATGTGTACACTTAACTTTGCACGCTTTTGCAACTGTGAATAACTAGTTTAGTTGTCTGTCATTCAGGAAGTACAGAATTGTTTGCTGGCAGGTTTGCCGACACCGAGAGGAACCGAAGCTTTGGCGAACTCCCCTAGACTCTCGGGAACTGCAGAAAACTCGCTTCTGTCACCTCAAGTGGCTGTAGTTTCAGGAGGAGTTGAAAGCGTGCTTACTTCTCCAAGCCCACCAGGTTTGTCATTAAATTAATTGCTGGAAAATACCGTAAACATTTCAAACTACTTTCAGTTAGAATTAAATTTCAACTTAGACCACATCGTCTTTGTTGATAAACACTAGACTATAGATTATAGACCATAGTCTATAGAGCATAGTCTATAGACCATAGTCGATATGGGTGCACAAACAGTAAAAAGGCCAAATATGCCTAAGTATCCTTGTTCACAAGGTAGGTACTCTAATAACACGGACCAAATCATGGGTGGCTTGTAAGATTTCACGAGCCACCAAAGAACATAACCGTTACACAAATTCTTGCTCGAGTTTACAAGGTGTTAGGCACATTAAGCCAACAAATGCTGAGTGTTTATCTACAAAGACGACGCGGTCGAAATTCAATTCTAATATTGACAATTCTAGTAACCGCGAAAGCCTCAAACGTTATATACTTCCAGTTCCCCACCGCAAGCGCAAAAATCTCCAGGCAAGCACCGTGCCATCGAGCAGCAGGGCCAGCGTTGTTTTTCCCATCCTCAACAACACCAACCCGTTTTCTCAGAAAAAAGCCCCAGACGACAACATCGGTAAGTTAGCACTTAGCATTCTCAGATTTCACATCATTTCTGCTGGTAGGCTACGGGGCACTCCGTGAGGACCGCACAGTTCTCAACATGGGCTCAGATCCCAGCGTGTGCACCCACTCCAGCCCAGACCTGCCCTCAAGCCCGCTCCATCGCAATGTGGCGCAGACGAAGTCGAGTGAAGATTTGTACAGCTGGATGGCCAAGCAAGACAAACAGGAGAAGCAGGAGACTGTTGGTTCCCTTAGAGGTATATATCCGTACATTAGTTCAGCTGTAGATTATAGTCTTTGTGTTTTTTAGGATTCATGGAGTCCAAGATAAACACCCTACAGACCGACTCGTCGGGCGAGGATCCTCAAGGCTCGGACGGCTGTGTGGCTTTGTACCCCATGCAAGACTCGCTGCGACTGTTGGACGCACATTTCATCTTCCAGCCCCTGCTGTCCAGCCTTGGCGTCATGTCAAAGCAGCTGGTTAATACGGTTACGGGATCTAGTGAGTTTTAATTTTTGATAAGTGCGGATGGTTTTAGTTGCAATTTACAGATGCTGAAAGTAATGTGACGTCTTTGGATGCTCTCGGCTCAAATTTGTCGCTGGTAGGGAACATGGAGACGATGCGAATCGATATTGTTGTGTCTGAGCACGGAAAAATGGAGAAGAAAAAGGGGAAAACCAAAAATAAAGCTAGATTTGCTGTGGAAATCAATACAGGTGAGATTTTTTCTGCAGTGTAAATTTTTTTCAGCAGTTATTTATTGGAACATGGATTTATGGCATTATGGCTTAATTTCCATGTTTTTGTTTAAATGGTTTAATGGAGTTTCAACTTTTTTTAGTTCTTTTTAATGATTTTAGCAGTTCTGGCAGTTTTTTTTTATCTCTTAACACACCTGAACGATGAGAAACTTCTGTGATAAGATGTTTGTTGATTCATGAAACAAACATGGTTAGTTTGCGTGCTATTGTTGCAACATGCAATTATTTAATATCTTGCATAAACGATTATACAAAACTGATAATGTATTATATTAAAATATTCTGTAAATTGTTTATGAAGATTTTAAAAACAAAATATTTGTTAGCATACTTTCTGATTGCGAAACAAAAAGAATATTTTTGTAGAATTCTAGTTTAAAAGAATGCTCATCAAAAAATTTTATAAGAGAGAGAATAACGTTACAACAATAAGAGAAAGAGAAAAGAAACACCGCAACAATTCGAGGAGTGGGAAAGTAGCGTGTTAGCTTTCAGAAAAAGTCAAAAAATACAAAGATCACCGACCAAAAAACAGGGCGAAAACACAAGGGAAAGACCTGAAATACTGCAGCAATCTGAAGTTAAAGCTACAGGAAAAGAAGAAAATATGGAGGCAATACTACAAAAGTTGGACGAGCTAAAAAAAGACCTCTGAATTTAATAAAAACCACGCAGATTTGAAAGCCGACATTACAAAAATAAACGAGGAGCTCCAGAAAACAAAAAAGGAATGGGAAAAGAAGGCGGAAGATTGGGAAATGGAAAAAATTTACATGGGAAATAGAATAAAAAAACTGGAAGAACGGTTGGAAAGGCAGGATAGAGAAAAACGAAGAAATAATGTAGTAATAAAAGGAGTAACGATAGAGGAAAACCGGATTGAAAAACAAGTTGAGCAATTACTTAAGGACAAGCTCAATCTAAATACAAAAGTTAAGAAAGGATACAGTGTAAAAACAAAGAAAGATAAGCAAATAACAATCGTAGAGATGAATTCATGGGAACAAAAAAAAACATTATGAACAGGAAAGGCCTTCTAAAAGACACAAATATCTGGATAGAGAATGACCTAACTTTTGAAGAAAGGAGATCCCAAGCTCAATTACGTACGATTATGCAAGAAGAAAAGCGGAAAGGAAATAAAGTCAAAATGAGTTATCAAAAAATAATTATAAATGAAGTGAAGTATGACTGGAACCCTAACACACAAAGAATAATGAAATCAAAAAACTAGCAGAAGGGAGGGAAAGATTAACGACGACGAAAAAGGCAAAGATTAAGGCTACCGAGAAAAAGGCCATAAGAGATGACGAGTATAAGCAAATAAAAAACATAAATAAAGGAAGAGATAAGAATTGGAGACAAATGAGTGAATATATAGAAATAGGTACATGGAACGTACAAGGGTTAAACAGGGAAGGGAAATTAAAACAACTTATTACAGAGACAAAAAAATATAAAATAGATTTACTGGCAGTACAAGAGACAAATATAAAAGGTGTAATAGCAACGAAAATTGAAGGCTATTACTGGTTGAATGGTGGTGGTGAAAAGAACAGATTGGGTACAGGTTTTCTAATAAGTGAGAGACTAAAAAGTATAATAACTGACTACAAAATAATAAGTGACAGGATAAGCTATTTAAGAATAAAAGGAAGGTATAGAAAGTTGAGCATAATAAACGTACATGCACCGACAGAAGATACAGAAGATGAGAAAAACAGATTGGGTACAGGTTTTCTAATAAGTGAGAGACTAAAAAGTATAATAACTGACTACAAAATAATAAGTGACAGGATAAGCTATTTAAGAATAAAAGGAAGGTATAGAAAGTTGAGCATAATAAACGTACATGCACCGACAGAAGATACAGAAGATGAGAAAAACAGATTGGGTACAGGTTTTCTAATAAGTGAGAGACTAAAAAGTATAATAACTGACTACAAAATAATAAGTGACAGGATAAGCTATTTAAGAATAAAAGGAAGGTATAGAAAGTTGAGCATAATAAACGTACATGCACCGACAGAAGATACAGAAGATGAGAAAAAATTGCAGTTTTATGAGAAGTTGGAAGAGATAGTGGATAAATTACCAAAGTTTGATATGTACATTATATTAGGGGATTGGAACGCAAAAATTGGAAAGGAAGACAGATATAGTTCGATCATAGGAAAAGAAAGCCTGCATGAAGAAACAAACGACAATGGACAAAAACTCATCGATTTTGCAGGTAGAAACAAAATGGTGATAAAAAGTACAATGATGAAACATAAAAATATTCATAAAGTGACATGGATAAGCCCGGATAAGAAGACACAAAATCAAATAGACCACGTCGTTATAGAAACAATTCACAGTAAAAATATAAAGAATGTTAGGTCTTACAGAGGTGCAGTGATAGGCTCGGACCATCTCTTAATAAAAGTCAAACTAAAACAAACCGTACCTAAAATTACAAACAATCATAGAAAAAAGAAACAGAGATGGAACATAGACTGCCTAAGAAACGAACAAATACAAAAAGAATATGCTAGAGAAACCAGAGAACTTGTAGAAAAAGAGGGACAGTACAAAAGTGTGGAGGAGGAATGGAACTTCCTCAAAAGAACACTAGAAAAGAGCATACAAAGATTCGAAGAAGAGAAAAAAGAGAAAGAAAGACTGGTTTGATGCAGAATGTGAAGAAGCTGTGAAAGAAAGGAGAAAGGCCTGGCAAAGAGTGTTACAAGATCCAACAAATGCATCCCATGAGAATTACAAACAGACCAGAAACAAGGTACAAAGTCTATGCAGGAAAAAGAAAAGAGAAAATCTGGTGTGATACACTCACACAACTTCCTTTTACAGTGATCTTATAATTAGTCAAAAATTTCATTTTTAATTTTTAACCATTTGTTAAAAATTTTAAAAAATTACAAATTCTACAAAAACGGTACAAAATCGAGTGTTAGTTGAAGAGACAAATTTTCTCTAGAATTTTAAGGTGAATTCAAAAATGTAATAATATACCGGGTGTTTTATTTAAAATAGGAGTTAATAAAAAAAATAGAAAAAAAAACAAATGAAACCCACTTTAGAAGTATTCAACTGGAAAATCACCTATCTCACATCAATACACATTAAAAATGTAAGAAAAATGTGAAGTTTAAAAAAAATCGTTAGAGCCGTTTTTGAAAAAATCGAAAAAAACTGAAAAATCACAAGAGTAAACACCTACTTCCGGTTATGCGATTTTCTTCAAAAGCTTGCTGTCTCATCTACATAGTACACAAAACTTATATATGAAGTTTCAATGCCATACCTCTTTTCGTTTTTGAGATATTCTGTTCACAGACACACAGACACACAGACAGACACACAGACAGACAGACAGACAGACAGACCAATGAAAAAAAATATGTTTTTTGGGATCAGGGGACTCGAAAACGTGAAGATCTGTTGAAAACTCAATTTCGAATTTTTGGGGTGAATCCAATACTTCCTTTATAGTAGTAAAAGGAAGTAAAAAAAGGGAAAAGAAAATAGAATCCTTGGAAGAAACATTCAGAAATAAAAATTCCAGAGCCTTTTATAGAAACCTGAAGGAAGAAAGGGGAAGCTGTAGAACACAAACAGTGGGAATGAGGAATGAACAGGGTGAATTATGTATGGATGAAACGATGATATTGGAAATGTGGATAAATCACTACAAGAAATTATTTGTCGACCAGAGTGTACAGCAAAATGAGCAAGATCAAACACAAGAACAAACTACCGCTGAGCCCACATGGAAGGAGTTTACAGAAGTGTTAAAGAATAACAAAAGCCTGGGATCAGATAAAATAGCAGTAGAACTGATTAAGCTAGCAGACGAGGAACTAGGGAAAAGACTACATGAAATGATTAAGGAAATATGGAAAAAGAAGAACATGCCGGAAGAATGGTCCACAGCTATAGTATGTCCAATACACAAAAAAGAAAGTAAGCAACAACCAGAGAACTATCGCCCTATTTCATTGCTAAATGTTATGTACAAAATAATGGCATCAATAATAAACAACAGAATCCAAGAAGAGGCTAGAACTAAAATCGGGCAATACCAAGCAGGCTTTAGAAAAGGAAGGTCAGTAATCGATCACATTTTTATACTGAGACAAATCCATGAGAAATGCGAGCGAAAGAATAAACCACTTCATACATTATTTATAGATTTCAAACAAGCTTTCGACAAAATAAAAAGACCACGGATTTACGAGGCTATACACGAATTAGGATTTAGTAAAGAGCTAATAGCACTGGTAAGAATGACTTTACAAAATACAAAGTTTAAGATCCGATTTCAAGGATGGGAATCCAGAACAGAGGAAAGCAATTTAGGTTTAAAACAAGGAGACCCTTTATCTACAACGCTGTTCAACATAGTGCTGGAAAACGTGCTTAGGAAAGGAGAGCTAAATACAGAAAAAAATATACTTAAGGACTCAGTACAATGTTTGGCATATGCAGATGATGTAGTGTTATTTGCGAAAACGAAAGAAGAGCTTAAAATGGTGTTCAAAAAGATAGAGTGACAAGCGTTAAAAGTGGGATTGGAGATAAATGAAGAGAAATCAAAGTATATGATTTTAGGGAATAGGAAGCAGGAGGAAACACAAAATCTCACAGTGAGAGCACTAGATACAAACAAGCAGTACATTCTGAACATAACAAATCAAGTGGTGTATTTGGGGGCGGAGATTACAAGTGAGGGTAATTACAAAAGTGACATACAGAGAAGAATAACAGCGGGATCGAGATGTGTGGGGGCCTTAAAGAACTTACTAAGTGATAAAAACATATCAAGACGTACAAAAGTGCGTATATACAAAACAGTTATAAGACCCATAGTGACCTTCGCGAGTGAAACGTGGGTGTTAACAGAAGAAATTGGGAGCATGTTAGAAATATGGGAGAGGAAGGTACTAAGGACAATGTTTGGGGGTATTAAAGAAAATGAAGAATGGAGAAGAAGAACGAATAAGGAGCTAGCAGACATATACCAGGAGAAGAGTATCAGAACAGTTGTACAGCAAAATAGGTTAAAATGGCTGGGACATGTAACAAGACTAGAAGATGAAGACCTAACGAAGAAAATGTACAGAATGGAGATAAGTGGAAGAAATAGGAGAGGAAGGCCAAGAAAAACGTGGTGGGAGTGCGTAAGAGAGGACCTACAACACCTCGAGCTAACGATGGAATGGGAAGCAATGGCCAAGAACAGAAAGTTATGGAAAAAGAAGATACAAGCCATAGGCCTATAGGCCTGCAGTGCTGATTTATATATATATATACTTTCTGATTGCGAAACAAAAAGAATATTTTTGTAGAATTCTAGTTTAAAAGAATGCTCATCAAAAAATTTTCCTTTAGCTTGAATCCATTTCTACTAGAATGTATTTGAGTACAAGTATTTTTGAATAGATAATTATAGAAATACTCAAATATAAAGGGTGTTCAAAAAATATACCGACAAACTTTTAGGGATGGTAGGGGACATCAAAGCAAACATTTTCTGCTGCATAAACATGTCCAAAAACGCTTAATTTTTGAGAAACAGGGTGTTAAAAGTTGTAAAAAAAATTGTTCAAATTTTTTTCCTCAAAAACGAAGCAAGATACGCAAAACCCTCAAGTGAAAAAGAAGTAGTGTTTTTAGTTGCTTGATCTTAAACAAGTTTGAAAATTGCAAAAAAAAACACTGGATGTTATTTTTTAATGCAAAAACACGAACAGGTTGCCCCTGGAATTACTGTATGAACTGTAATAGATTCAAAAGATACCCCATAAAGTTACCAACAAACTGTGAAAATTTCATTAAAATCGGCTGAAGCGTTTTTTTCTACAAATTTTAACACCCTGTATCTCGAAAACGGAGTGTGTTCGGACAAATGTCTATAAAGCAAAAAATGTTTGTTTTGATGTCCCCTACCACCCCTAAAAGTTTGTCGGTATATTTTTTAACACCCTGTATGTACAGGGTATCCACAATGAGATAGCTATATAACTAATACAGTTGGAGTTAAAATTTTCCATCATTTCTACATTCAAAATCATTGAGTAAAGTGGTATTTTACAACATAGCATCCATTACAACGTTGCAACAACGATTTGTTTTACGTCCTGCTAATACTGAAGTGTATTGTTGGTGGCACTGCCAGTCTATATCATATTCGAAGTTAACAGGTTAGGTTTTGCCACATTCTGTGTCAAAACTGACCTGCTAACCTCGAATTTGACATAAACTTACAGTATCACCAACAAGACACTTAGTACTGCCAAACACATAACATCAACTGGAGCTGCTTATTGTACTTCAGTACATAAAAACAATTTCCGCTCAGTTTGGTTATGTTTTCACATTTACTGTTGCTGCGGTTGAGTGACGGTGGGCGGGGCTTAGAATCTCAGTCTTGTCCGCTGATAAAGGTAATGCTACAGTAGTTATGGATCGAACACAGTACACCACTAAGGTTAAATCTTTACTTGAAGATTCTTGATAAACAAGACATTCCCTTCAGGCCCATTGTCAGTACCATAGATTCCTCTACTTACTTATTAGCAAAATACCTAACCACTTTACCTGTCTTCTTAAACCATCTCCATGGTCAACATCTAGACATTAACTTTACCATGGATATGGAAAGTAATGGCTTGCTTCCTCTCTTGGGTTCTTCATAGGTTTTTCCTTCACCTAAAGATAAATTAAACAATGTTATCTAAAGGTGATTATAGAGTCCCTTGCTCTTGTAATGCTGTATACATTGGTGAAACAGAACGTTCAGTAAAAACTCGCTTCTCTGAACACCAGCGCTGTCTCAAGTTGGATCTCGTTTCATTATCAGCCATCTCTGAACACCAACGCAATACTGGCCATAAGATCTTTTTTAATGAAACTTTCATTATCTGCAAGTCCCCATTCTTCTATAGCAGAAAGATTTGCGAAGCCATTGATATTTACAAACACCCTAACAATCTCAATCGGAACGAAGGCTTTTCCCTTCCGTGTATGGGAAAATTCCCGCTTTTCTCCTTCCAATCGTTAGAAGAGTTTTGCCTGTGGCATGGTTAACACGTTGAGTTACCGTGCTCTTCTATCCTTTCCCTTGCAAAAGAACTTCGCCTCTGGCATGGTTAACACGTTGAGTTATCATGCTCTTTTGATTTTTTCTTGATGAAATCACGACCTTACACCTTATGAAAGTGGGCGAAACGTTGAGTTTTTCGACCTTAATAAACGGTAAAAAGAAATTTCCAAAATCGTCCCGGAAAAAAATACTTTCCAGCCCCAGGGATTAAGAAAACGAGTCGATGTAGTTTCTGAGTGTATTTGTTTTTGAGACAGAATTCTTGGTCATATTAACCCTCTCACTACCACCCGCGGGACATTTTGTGCCCAGCAATTACATTTTCCTAATTATGGTGTAGTTCTGGGTGGAATAAAATTTCCTCTAGTGCTTGACAAGTTATTGTTGTGCTGGATTTCTGTTTCTTTATGATTACTCCAATGTTCTCTTCTTCCATTACTCTTCATAGTTCTTTGCTAGTATATCTGTTTGGCCTATATATTCTACCTATTAATCAGAGGAATTTGTTTATGAAAGCTTGTAATCTTCGTATATTTTTTTTTGTTTCTATCCATGCATCTGCTCCATAGAGGACACTTTTTACATTGAATCTGGATAATCAGATCTTGGTTTTACTACTGATATTTTTGGTTTACCATAGTTTCCTAATCATCTTTAATGCATTTATTCTAGCTGTTATTTCTTGGTCAGGGCCACTCTTGCTGCAAACAATACTCCCTAAGTAGCAGAACTCTTCTACTTCTTCTATATCCTTATCACTTATTGTTATTTTACTGTCATCTAGGCTCTCTCTTGTCAATAGCTTTGTTTTCTTCTCATTTACTGTTGACCCTACTTCTTTTGCGCCATTTATTAGTTTATTTGTCTTTTGGATGTTATTAGAGTGATATCAACAGTGATATCTATGTCTGCTAGTTTATTGAAAGTGTCCCGGTTTATACCTTGTCTTTGGTCTTTTACAGTTTTCATGATCCAGTCAATTATGATAATGAAAAAGATAGTATACATCCTTGTTTAACACTTTTTCAATCTGTATTTTGTCGATGAAGCTCTTTGCATGTTCAATGTGTAGTTCTCGTATAATGTTCTTAAGATTCTTAGTTATTTAGGTATACCATATTGTCTCAGTATACTCCACATTTTATGCCTGCTCATTGAATCAAATGCTTTAACAAAGTCTATAAAGTATATGTGTATGTTTTGTTCTCTCTCTGCTATTTGATCTAGGATAATTCTTATTGTACATATTTGGTCAACACAGAATCTGTTTCCTCTCCAATTTGATTATAATTCCTTGCATACAGTGTCAAGGGATTTGTTCTTCTTTCCATATTTTCTTTTTTAATATGTAGGTATATGATTACCATTGATGCTTCCATATGGACTTTAATCAGTTCCGCCGGTATAAAGGGTCACAATTGCTTTCTGCGTTTTCTCTTTACAAAATTTTTCTAAACTGAAGGTGTTCAGTTTGTGCTGTTCGTTGTATCATGTCTTGTTCTTTATACATTTCTGTAAAATATTCAACCCATCTGTTTTTTATTCCCTCTTTAGTGGAGCACATTTTTCCAGTTTTTCCTCTTATTTTCGTTTTTTCTACATGCCGAAGACCTGCATCTTCATTTTGTTGAGCCATGCATCATTGTGGACTTCAATTAACAGTTCTCTGATGTGAGTTTTATTTTTCTGTGTTGAAACGAAGTACGTATCACCAAGTGATCTGAAGTCACAGACGGATCCTCTTTCTCTGTACTTTGAAACCCAAGAAAATGCCCAGAAGCGACGTTGAACAACAATAACCGAATCATTTTTACTTCCTTTTACAATCAAGGAAGTATCGGATTCACTCCAAAAATTCTAAATTGAGTTTTCAACAGATCTTCACGTTTTAGAGTCCCCTGAACCCAAAAAACATATTTTTTTTCATTGGTCTGTGTGTCTGTGAACAGAATATCTCAAATACGAAAAAAGGTATGGCGTTGAAACTTCATATATAAGTTTTGTGTACTCTGTAGATGCGACAGCAAGCTTTTGAAGAAAATCGCATAACCGGAAGTAGGTGTTTACTCTTGTGATTTTTCAGTTTTTTTTCGATTTATTCAAAAACGGCTGTAACGATTTTCTTCAAACTTCACATTTTTATTACATTTTTAATGTGTATTAATGTGAGATAGGTGATTTTCCAGTTGAATACTTCTAAAATGGGTTTCTTTTGTTTTTTTTACTATTGTTTTTATTAACTGCTATTTTAAATAGATCACCCGGTATATTATTACATTTTTGAATTCAGCTTAAAATTCTATAGAAAATTTGTCTCTTCAACTAACGCTCTACTGTGTACCGTTTTTGTAGAATTTGTAATTTTTTGAAAATTTTTGACAAATGCTTAAAAATTTTAAATCAAATTTCTGGCTAATTATAAGATCACTGTAAAAGGAAGTTGTGTGCGTGTATCACACCAGATTTTTTTATAAAGTTTTCAACACACCAAGCACGATATTCCACATTCCACCAAATTCCTATCATTCCACAGCATGAATTTCATCGCCAAATTATTCTTGCCTGTCCTTGTATAAATACATTCTTAAGAAAAACTCACAAAATGATTCTGGTATCATGTGTTTTACCTTTGTTTTTAAAAAACTAACAGGTTTTATTTGAAATATTTTTCAATATACTGTATATTTACTAAGGTATATATAAGCCGTTCACGACCTTTTTGGGACAGAGTTGGCTATGATTTTTTCTTTTCATGTTGGACTAACTGATTCGATGATGTAGCGGATACAACTTTTTTTTTCTGTCAGTGTCTGTTCGACATTTTCTTGCCACCACATTGCCAGATTTATTATTTTAATATTCGTAAGAAAATAAATGATTTAACAAATGTGTAATAGCTATTTTTAATACTAGTGAGCAAAGTAGTGCATTTAATTATGAGTCCAGAAGTTGGGCACCTGAGCCGTAGGCGAGGGCTCCAACTGGATAAGTGATTAACTGTACGTTTGCTCGCAAGTGTAAAATCTGATTTTTTCCACAATCAAAATACAAAACATCAAACACAAAATATTTAGTCATATCAAAAATGTGACTTAACATTTTTTTATTTGGGTGGATACAATTAATTGTACTGTTATTAAGTGTACCAAAATGTATGTGAGGAATATTTGTTGTGTTATGCTTCTTTTCCTGCATACTTATTTCACACATGGTTCCATTACTACGTTGTATTTCGTTCGTGAGCCGAATAGCATTTACACCTTACAGAACTTGCATTTTTATTCATTTCACATACAGCTATATTACTACCTTCATCTTCTTCATTCAAGTTACAGCATTTGCATGTGTAGAAGTTGAACTATTAGACCTGTGCTCATTCAATGGATTGGTATGGATTTCTCCAAGAATTTTGTTGGCAACATTTATTTTGTTAGATATAGCATCATCGACATAACCTTCAGCGACGGAACTTGAACACCATCCTCCATGGCGCTTTAAACTTAGTATGTCACCTCCTTCATTTACCAAAATTGAAGCTGATGTTCTCCGGAAGCAATGTCCAGTGAATAATTTTGCTTCGGGCAATTGCAAGTATTCAGCAATAAAGCTGGGTAATTTTGAAAATGTGTTAATGCCCACAGGTTGGATTGTACATTTTCTTGATTTATAGTTAACAAATATTGGTAATTGTAAAGATCCTTTCTTTTTTGGTTTTTGTGTCAGGAAGTTTAACAATGATTACAGAATCTTTATCTTCAATGTCATCAAGTGTCATTTTGCATAGTTCTATACATCGACATGCACCACTGATTCCAATAATCAGGGCAACCTAAAAATTAAACAAATAATTATGTTTCAGCAACATTAATTAAATACGTATCATTACTTTAACCATCAAATATTTGTTGTCAGGGGCATTTAGAAGGAACTTTTCTACTTCACTTTTTGTTAACGTTTTTGACTTTTTTGATCTAAACCCTGCAGATTGTCGTTTCAAAAAGGCTATTAATTTTGCAAACTTGTTAATATAAACGTTTTGCTTTATTGCTGAAGTAGGCCGGAGCATCGAATACTGCGACCAGAGTGTCGAGGGTTTTAATGATTTTTCTTTTTCTGCGAAATATGCAAGTAGAACGTTTTCGCTAATTTTACCAACTTTATGGCTTTTCATCCATTGCATAAAAACGGTGTATTGTTTTTCATATTGCACTCTGGACTTGATAGGTAGAAGATGATCCAAAGTTGCATTTTTTGCAGATTCCAAAAGGTCGGGTGGGGTATTTTGTTCATATTCTAAGTCAGTATCACTATTTTCCATTATTATTAAACTCAATACAATAATAATTTGTAGCAAATTAACGCAACAGGAGCAAAACAACACAGGGTAACAGTTTGAAGCGAAGCCGGAGAGGTTAAACACAGTTAAATACGATAATATTGACAGCAGAGAATGACATATTATTGTGATACGTTCAATAGTTCAGTACCAACACACGATCGGTTTAGCATGAATTTCCCCAATATTTCTAACTTTTCAAGAAACAATAATTTTTAGTTTTTTCATGAAATAAAATGTTACATGACCAGTTATTATACTTTATGAAGTCGTAAATTCATCAACGCAATTATTTTAATGCCGCTAAGTAGTTTAAAATCAAATTATGGAATAAATTTTTTGGCGCCTTCTATTGACGATTTCTAAAAGAAGAGTGAACAAACATTTTTTTCTCACTAGTAATTAAATTGATTACTTTGCTCACTCTTTTCAGTGAGTAAACAACAGCAAATTTAAACGATTGTGGAAAAAATTATTTTTACTTCAGTACTGCCAATACACTTATAATATTATCTACTATTAATTTCCGTCAAAGGAAAAGGCAAAATGCCCAAAATAATTTTGTTACAACAAAAAATTTCCATTAAACGATGCTACTTCCAATTTAAAAAGGACAGACCAAATTTAAAAGAACGCGAGTCGATGTGGAAACTAGAGAATAGCCGGCAACAATGTACCTATTCAGAAAATATAACCTTAAACTGAAAACAACCTAACCTAACACAAAAAGTGTCATTTTTCATGAGGGAGTTTAGTTGCAACAGAGGTTCTGCCAACAAAATTACTCGATGGTCATAACCTCACCTGACCCAAAAAGATTGTGAACGGCTTATAGTATATTCCGTACTTTTGGCACACCCTGTGTATCTTTTCTATAATTTATTATTTTCTCTATTTCTTTACCGTCACATTCCAAATCCCCCTCTCCTTCTTTTATTTCTCTAGTTTTAATCTTATAATTCTTTTTCTGCTGTCATACTCCTTGGTAATGTTTCTTTATATTATTACTATTACTGTCTTTCTTATATGTATTTATTTTTCATTCACACTCTAGTTGCTTGTTTTCTGTTTTCTTTTAATTTTCTATGCCATCCATCATAATTGTTTCAGTTACTTTCTTTTGAATTAATTTTTGTTTGATTATTTCTCCACTCACTCTTTTTTTTTCTTCTCCATAATCATTACTTTTTCTGTAGCTGTTTGCAAACAACGTTTCATATTTTTCGACTGTTGTATTTTTCCACTTTTTATATACACTATTTGCATTTGTCTATTTTTGTGTTACTGGTATGATTACTAAAAAATTATCTGTATCAGCATTTGTGTTCTTTATTTATGTTTCTTTTCTGTTCACTATTAGTACATGATTAATTTGATTATCGTCATCACTTTTCCTGCTTGATATTAACCAAGATATTTTGTGACTCACTTCCATATTTAATGATTCTGAAATGCTATATGAGTAATCAGTGTCTGTCTCATTTCCAGCTATTTCATATACAGTTGCGTCTATTTTTCTGATTATTCCATCTTTCGTCACTGCATTTATATGTGGCTAAATTACTTTGTCATATTATTTTTAATTTGGAATTGTTTGGAAGATGTCAAATATTCAATGTTGCAATATGACATATTAATAAAACAAATTCAAGCAGCTAGAATTAGACAAAAATCTGTTATAAGAGTTGTTCCATTTTTTATTGGCCCCAACTGTACATATTTTTTTTATTTGGGCATCACATCTCATATAATGCACAGTGTGTCATGTTGTGGTACCTCTTCACTTAATTGTTGTAGAGCAGCATGTAGTTTGACAAATTTGGTGGTATTTCCTTGATTCTCGATTCTGCCAATTTGAATTGTATTACATTTTCTTATTCCGTTGATCGTTTATTTATGGGTTTCATTAATGTATAGAGAATTGTCTATTAATGACCCTTGTTAGTGAATGATTTTTTATTAATGTACAGTGCCACCAACATAAACAGTGCCAACCTACACAACCATTTATGGTCACCCAGTATCATTAATGTCAAAACTTTTCATGGAATAAAATTAGATTTTGTTCAAATTAATAATATACAATCAACGGAAAAATATTGTAACTAACTCATATGTTAATCGCCGATTAATAATCTCTACAATTAATGCACTCGCTGGCGCTCACGCGTTAAAATGTCTCGATTATTAAGCGCTCTCATTAACATACTTGTTTGTTAAATAACGATTAATATCTTCATTACAAAGAACGTTACACGATTTGTACGTGTTGTACTTGAGCAGTGAAATAATTTTCGTTTACTTTGTCTTGTTTTCTACCCTCTACCTCGTTTTCTGTATTACGGCCGTAACTATTGTATATGCTATTGGCTGTTGAGCTGTCTGCTTCATTTGTTCTTACCAATTTTAATTAAATGTTTGTTACTTCTTTTCCTTTTTTCTGTATTGTTTCTGTTAAGTTTTTGGTTTTTCTTCAGGTGTGCATCTATTTTGTATGTAATTTCTCGTCTTTATTACATTTGTATAGTTTGCTATTTATTGTGGTTTGCTAATACTTTAATTTTACCTTTTCCTATACTGTTTCTTCCCTTGGAATTTTCTTGTTATTTTTTGTCAGACCATTGTCAATTAAAATCTTCCAATTTGATCATCTATCTCTATTTACTCACTTTATTACTATATTGTTTCTTCTTTTTACCTTTCTTGTTCTTCTCACATTCTTCTTTTAACGTATTAAACTCTTCTCTATTGTTTTTGAAGTCTTCCTTCGAGTTTTGTCTTCTTCATTGGATTTTTTTCAATGTTGTTTCAATTTCAGTGTTTTTGTCTTATCTTCTGGATTTGGAGATCTTAAATTTTCTCAGCTTCTTTGAATTGCTACTTGTATTTCTGGATTGATGCTTGTCTTTTTTGAAATTCATTCTTTTTCTGCTGAGTACTTAATCTAGATCTGATTTTCAAGGTATAGTCAGTGTACATAAATCAAACAAGTAGAGACACTCAAGCCAAATGTTGAAACCTGTCTAGAGTGCCTGGGACAGTAAGTCGGGCGGTATTTCTAAGCTTGACTATCAGATGGCAGCACAAAATTCTACCAATCAGAGCCAGTTACTAGCTCTGCTACCAATCATATGTGACAAAGTAGTGGCGCTATCTGTTAGTACCATCGGAAAGTACCCCCCAAGAGCCATTTAAGGTTATCCAAAACGGTATTTTGACATCAAAGGAACCAACAGTGAGTGTCTCTACTTGTTTGATTTATGTATGCTGGTATAGTTATTGTTATATGCAAGTAAAATAAATCTACCCAATATTGAAAATCTTCTGGAAATGTTATAAAGCAGTCACTGAAGCTTTTTAGGTGCTTATTTGTTTGTAGCAACAGAATTACATGGAAAAATGGTTGATAACTTTTCAAGCAAATGCATTTATGTGTGCAAAAATATGTATTTGTAATTTATTTTTACCATAATGTCACCGAAATTGTGTTTAGTTCTCTTTTAAGCTTCACTGGGACTGGATTTGGATTTTTTTTTAAAATAGTTCATTAAAATACAAAATTTTCTGTTCACTGTTCTTCTTTTATTTTACAGTTTTAATGTTTGTTTGGTTTTTTTCTGGTTTGACGCAACAAATGTTTTTTAATCCACACTTTAGTTATTATACACTTTGTATTTCAGACGAATCTTCTGCTTTTATGTGCGAAAAAGTGTCAGTGGAGGTGGAAGTGGACAGAAAAGCCGATATGACAGTAAACGACATGATTAAGACGAAGAACGTCTTGTACATTTCACGGGGGCAGCTAAAGAAGCACACAAGTACAATTTTAAACTTCAATATCGGTGAGTGTAATTATTCTACAACAATAATACGGATATACAACACTTTCATTACAGGAGTGCGATTCATTGCCCAAAGGGTGAACATGCCACTGCTGCGTTTGCTCCACCAAATAACCAACATGTACCAGAACGTGAAAGAAACCCAGAACGAGCTGCGCGAGCAGCTTCCCGTCGAGATACGCCGACCGAAAACCAGTGCCAGCGACCATACCGACATCAAGCACAACTCCAGTTCTAGTGAGTTTTAGCCGAATTCGCATGCTTAAATTTTTTATAGTGCATTCCTTTGCTGTTGCAGCTTCAGATCTGCAAGACACCACGGTAATGGACACCACAAAGCGGCTGAGCCTAAAAATATCCGACCCTGAGTCTGTGCTCTCGCAGCAAAAGCCTGCCATTTCTCCGTCGCCCAGCGTACGGTCACGGCCACAGAGCTTCGCCCAGAAGCTGAGATCTACCGGGAAGAGTGTAAAAGGTACGTGCATGCAGTAAAAGTAGACATTTTGTAACTGGTGCTACCGTCTGTAGGTTATGTTAATTTAAGCGAAGGTGCAGGTACGCCCATTTTTACCAGCAGTCCCTCCGGCTCTGCACTAGAGCGCATTTCACACATTTCCTCGGAAAAGAGCACTGGACGGTGCTGGAAAACCATCTACCACCTGCTGGATTTGTACGCTGCCATGCCCGATACTAAAACAATTACTCATAGGTAAATAATTCTGTTTAGTTAGACCATGTTGCAGTTGTTTTTGTGCAGATTTTCCATGGGAGCGGCAGATATTTCCGAGTATTACAAGGGGAATCGCAAGTATGATATTTTGACGGAAGTTAAATCCACCGAAGATATGGAGAAGACAGACGGGACAACGCCTGTACCTACAAGGGAGTCTAGTAAGTTTTAATTTCCTTAATTTTTAATAACGTCCTTAATTAGTACTACTGTCTCGACTTTGATGCCACATATTTCTCTTGCGACAACTAGAGGGGTCTAGAGACCATGTGTATGCACTCATTCTATGTTTCTTCGTCTTTTATATTTAATTTACATGTGAATCTACCTTAATACTTTCGTCTTGTTTGAGTATTTTCAAGTACTTCTAAATTAATTCTGTTACGACTTGACTTGTATAGACCACATTTGCTCCATAACCACCATATGCGGCAAGCCGCTAGTAACTCGTTTGTTATTTTTAAATTTGTCATTGCAGGTGTATCTACCGAACGCACCAAACTAATCATGCTGGGGGTTGCAAGAATCCACAAAACCAAACTGTTGGCTACCCTGTCGGGTTTGAAATTGGATGCCGAAATAACAGGACTGCACTCTAGCGTTACGTGCCGCAGCAAATCAAGGCCCGTCTCATTAGAGTGCTCGATCACAGGACAAGTTGGCAGGACCAACATCAAACTATTGGAAGGAATTGCCTCAAATCAGCTACAGTAAGCAACGCAAGCGTAAAGAAAGCAAAAAACTAATCTTGCATTTTCAGAACCGTAGTGAAGGCCACAGTTGGCAAATCACAAGCCCTGTACTCAAGCATGAGCCGTAGAAGCAAGGACAAAAACTCTGCCCTCCTAACCATCGGTGCTGTTGTTATTGAAATACCTCAACATCCCGTTGCTCTGCACGGTATGGTGACGAGAAGCAGCAAGCAGTTGAGTTCGACCTTGCAGGAGTTGCGTGTGACGCGGACATCCAGCAGGCTCTCCAGGGGCGGAACACAGATGGAGGAAGAGCAAACGCAACAGTACACTCCAAGCCACCAAGCGAAGAACGTGCACCACAGAACGGCCTCATTTAATAGACACCACGTGGGGGAATCCAGCCTTCTTCAGCCCTTGGTTGTCCAGTTCTCTATAATTCTGCAAAGTTTAGGAATCACTGCCGCCCTTCTCCCCTCGTTGCAAGCGCAATATAAAATGGACCAGTTGAAGAGCATGGGTACCACTGGCCATAAAGCGAAGTTTACCATAGATTTGCCAAAGCATTCCTTAAGTTTCACTACTAAATTACCGGTAAGTTACTTAGGTTAAGTATGTCATTCCACTTGCATATATTTGTTTTTCCCAGTTAACCCAAGGAACTGACGTCAACCTACCGACTGAGGCGTGCATTGATCTACCGGTTGTTCACGTATCGGCAGAGTATGTGCCTGAGGGTGCCACTGGCTCGCTGAGGCCTGACGGGCACAGAGGTGCTGAAGGAGTTGTGTTCAGACAAGGCGGCTATCTAAGTGCCCAAGCAGATATTGGAATCTTCGAGCACAGTCTCACTACTGATTTACTTAACCACCTAGTTTTTGTGCAAAATATCTTTATGAAGGTATGTTTTTTCGATTCGTTGTTGTGATTGTTTATACTTTGATTCAATTCAGGAAGTGAACGAGGTGATTCAGAAAGTTTACGGAGGCGAACGGCCCGTACCCATATGGCTGGAGGACACCGAGGAACAATCCGCCCTCAACAGACTCCTGTTTTCGCTCATTATTAAAATTCAAAGGATACAGCTGACAGCTACTACCGCTGGCAGTTCAGCTGTTCGATTAGAAACAGGTGATTTAGTGATGAACCTAAACATTCACAAACGACCTTGAATTTTTTTTAAATACTAAATTGTTTCAGGTGCTGTAACTTTGGAATTGTCAAACAGAGTACAAAACGTGTCAGGTTGCACACAAAGCAATTCAGCGGCACGGCTATTTGGGCGTGCTCAAGTGGACTTAAACTTGTCTCTCGGCCAGCTGCTTCGAAACGCCTTGTTTGAAGAAGCCGAAGCCGAGTTTCAGCAGTTTGCTTTCTTCAATACAAGAATAGGTTTACGTAATGCTTTTCAGGTCAGTCACAATGGGTACTGTAAGATATATGGCCTTTGGGGTGTTATATCTTAAAATGCGTGTTGCTTTAAGAAACCAATATAATAAACTGTCTATAACTTTGTTTTTGGATCGTTGCCTACACAACATGAATAAGGCAACTATGAACCGTTACATTACTCCCCCTAAAAAAAGAGTCGAGGTCACCATTATGTAAGACATCGTGGTCATTACATATATAAATAAAGAATTGTAGATATAAAACGAATAAAATTGAATATGTAAATTTAATTTGCATTGTTTACATTTTGTATATTAATATTCTATCGTTACCGTCACAACTTTGTAGTGGTCCAAGGCCACTACAGTACTTGTTCACTTCTTCAAGGAGTGTAACCTCAAACTTTTATTTACATTTTTTACAATTTTAGGATGAACTGGTAGAAGGCGACGACAAAGAAGTTGTCTTAATTACCCTAAAGCGACCCTTGATTTACGTGCAACCCATTGCTGTCGATAAAGCCATACTTGTCTGGCTGAACTATAAAAATGCCTACGATTACTGGAACGAAAAGCGTTCCAGCTTGAACACCTCCCTGCAGCAAGGCTATGAAAAGCTGCAGATTGGGCAGCTCACCAGCCAGTTGAGTGCACAACACTTGGGAACATTATTCTTACAATTGACCGTCGAAGACATGGGGATATGTTTGCCCCTTAATCCGTTGCCGCTTGCAAGTTGGGGCCAACGAAACATCTATGAGGAAAGTCGAGGTGCTGTAGTCGTTACGTTGGAGAGCACAAGCATTTCTGGTAATATTGGAACTAGTTAGAACGAAGTACTTACCATTTTTGCTGTAGCTTGCAGTTCGGGTTCACTGGTCAGCAAGGGAAAATTTTCCAATTTGTGTTTGAGGTTTGCCGAAGATTTTGAAACTTCTTTGGATGATTGGAAGCCAGACATGGGTGACTCTAGTATAATGAACCTGTGTGTCGTGAGCGAGGGAACTTACGAGGTCTGCAGTCGTACAATTACTGGAAAACAGTTGAATGGTATGCACTGTCTTTACTACGTTTATAGCCTCAGTTCTGTCTTACATACAACATAAAAGTTCCCTTAATAATTTTACTTTTGTAGAGAATGCAAAATGGTTCCTAAATGTGCAATGGCAAATGGAGGGTGTCGATATTCAATTAGACACAAATGTTGGCAAGCAGTTGTCTGCGCTGGGGCACACTTTGACATCGCTAACTGGCGCCGAAGATCCGCCCTTTCATGTCGATTATGACAGCGACGATAACGAAGCCACCGATGGTACTAGAACATCACAGGTGCAATAATTTTTTAACACTTACATCACATTGACTGTACTTTTTCACACAGGAAAGTATTTTGCCGTCATTTATGTTTGATCCCTCCTTGGACAACAAGCAACGTTCCAAACTCATAGAAAAAGAAATGAACGAGCAGGCGAAAATCATCAATGACTTACGCTCGTTAGGAGCCTCGCATGGAACGATCGAAATGGAACTGAAACGTTTGCACGAGTTGGAAGCAATGGTCTACAAAGACTTCCGAAGGGATATGATACAGAAGCTGAGGAGGCAGAGCGTAAAGGCGTCAACTATTACAAAGGGCAAGCTGGGGTTGGGCAACAATGCCTATCGTTCGAAATCCTTCGTGGTGCCCAGTCCAATGGCAGAGCGGCGCCGGGAGTTTGACAGGTAAATTGTGCGATCAACACACTTGCTGGCATCACTCACTCTCCTTATAGCCCTGAAGATGGACAAGGAGGCGCTACTAGTGGGAATTCTGGCAGCTACGAGAGCTCTCCGCGCTCTGGGCCTTCCAGATCGGCATCTCTGCGTGTGCGGAGCAACATGGGCCCCAGAGTGACTTTCAGTGATACTCAAACGATGTGCAGGTTAGCTTCTTAAGAAGGGAGGTGTGCTGTCTATGTGATGTCTTCTCGGCATGTCAGCTGCAAGGGGTTTCTGTTCTCTTCAATTTGTTTTTCTTGCACAATTTTTATATACTTTTTGTTGTCACCATTTTATTTAAATGGTTTCCGCTTGCAGTTGTGATTGTTAACATCGGACTCTTTGCTTTTCACATGCAGTTAAATCATTCTGCACATTGTGTAGTGCTAGTAAAATAGTAATTACTTTTCTTTTTCTTCGTACTCTCTCTTATATATAGTTACTGTTTTACTTTCTCATACTAAAATGTGGGAAAAATCTGCTTTGATGGGTGTATTCGTGCATACATAGTTTTAAAAAGTAAAGTCTTCACTGGGATCAGACAATTCTACCTAAAAATAATAGTTTTCCCCAGTTTTTTCTTTATAAGTAAAAAATTTGAACGACTAAATTTTTAAAAAACTACATCGGGGCACAATAATTAAATCTTTTTTGTGTATCTGTGCACAGTTGAGAGATATTCATAGTTGTCTGTTCAATACAGTATAAAGTTTTATAATTTATGTTTTGCATACTGTCACCGCAACTATTATAGTTGGAAAAAACGGTATATCCATGTTCCTATTTTCTTTAGTACAGTTTGGTTTAGTACAGCTTTTTTAAGGAAAGATGTTACATGGTAGCTAATTTTCTTCCAACTATAATAGTTACGGAATTACAATTTTGCCTATGAAAAGAAGATATTCTTACATACTCACTGAATATCTCCCAACTGCAATAGTTACGGAGCTAAAATTTTGCATATGTTACCAGAATCATACTCAAAGATAAGAGGTTGTTACATAGTCACCAGTTTTTTTCCAACTGTAATAGTTGCAAAGCTAGAATTTTCTTTATATTGCAAAAACTACACTGAAAGAGAAGAGATTGTCACATGGTCAATAATTTTCTTCCAACTGTAATAGTTACGGAGCTAGAATTTAGCATATGCTACCAGATTTAACTTCAAAAAGAGAAAATTATTATATGGTTACTAGTTTTCTTCCAACTATAATAGTTATGGAGCTAGAATTTTGCATATGCTACTAGAACTATCCTCAAAGAGAAGAGATTGTTACATGCTCACTAAATTTCTTCAAACTGCAATAGGTACGGAGCTAGAATTTTGCATATACATCAAAAACTACACTGAAATAGAAGAGATTGTTGCATGACCACTCTATTTCTTCCAACTGAATGAGTTATGGAGCTAGAATTTTGCATATGCTACAAAAGCTACACTGAAAGAGGAGAGATTGTTGCATGACCACTAAATTTCTTCCAACTGAATTAGTTATGGAGCTAGAATTTTGCATATACTACAAGAACTATCCTCACAGAGAAGAGATTGTTACATGCTCACTGAATTTCTTCCAACTGCAATAGTTACGGAGCTAGAATTTTGCCTATACTACAAAAGCTACACTGAAAGAGGAGAGATTGTTGCATGACCACTAAATTTCTTCCAACTGAATTAGTTATGGAGCTAGAATTTTGCATATGCTACAAGAACTATCCTCACAGAGAAGAGATTGTTACATGCTCACTAAATTTCTTCCAACTGCAATAGTTATGGAGCTAGAATTTTGCCTATACTACAAAAACTACACTGAAAGAGAAGAGATTGTTGCATGACCACTAAATTTTTTCCAACTGAATTAGTTACGGAGCTAGAATTTTGCATATACTACAAAAACTACACTGAAAGAGAAGATATTGTTGCATGACCATAAAATTTCTTCCAACTGAATTAGTTATGGAGCTAGAATTTTGCATATGCTACCAGAACTATCCTCAAAGAGAAGAGATTGTTACATGCTCACTGAATTTCTTCCAACTGCAATAGTTACGGAGCTAGAATTTTGCCTATACTACAAAAGCTACACTGAAAGAGAAGAGATTGTTGCATGACCACTAAATTTCTTCCAACTGAATTAGTTATGGAGCTAGAATTTTGCATATGCTACAAGAACTATCCTCAAAGAGAAGAGATTGTTACATGCTCACTGAATTTCTTCCAACTGCAATAGTTATGGAGCAAGAATTTTGCCTATACTACAAAAACTACACTGAAAGAGAAGAGATTGTTGCACGACCACTCAATTTCTTCCAACTGAATTAGTTATGGAGCTAGAATTTTGGATATGCTACCAGAACTATCCTCAAAGAGAAGAGATTGTTACATGCTCACTGAATTTCTTCCAACTGCAATAGTTATGGAGCTAGAATTTTGCCTATACTACAAAAACTACACTGAAAGAGAAGAGATTGTTGCATGACCACTAAATTTCTTCCAACTGAATTAGTTATGGAGCTAGAACTTTGCATATGCTACAAGAACTATCCTCAAAGAGAAGAGATTGTTACATGCTCACTGAATTTCTTCCAACTGCAATAGTTACGGAGATAGAATTTTGCCTATACTACAAAAACTACACTGCAAGAGAAGAGATTGTTGCATGACCACTAAATTTCTTCCAACTGAATTAGTTATGGAGCTAGAATTTTGCATATGCTACCAGAACTATCCTCACAGAGATGAGATTGTTACATGCTCACTGAATTTCTTCCAACTGCAATAGTTACGGAGCTAGAATTTTGCCTATACTACAAAAACTACACTGAAAGAGAAGAGATTGTTACATGGCCACTAAATTTCTTCCAACTGAATTAGTTATGGAGCTAGAATTTTGCATATGCTACCAGAACTATCCTCAAAGAGAAGAGATTGTTACATGCCCACTAAATTTCTTCGAACTGAATCAGTTACGGAGCTAGAGTTTTGCATATACTACAAAAACTACACTGAAAGAAAAGAGATTGTTACATGGCTACTAAATTTTTTCCAACTGAATTAGTTACGGAGCTAGAATTTTGCATATACTACAAAAACTACACTGAAAGAGAAGAGATTGTTACATGGTCACTAAATTTCTTCCAACTGAATCAGTTATGGAGCTAGAATTTTGCATGTGCTACCAGAACTATCCTCAAAGAGAAGAGATTGTTTGTGCTCACTAAATTTCTTCCAACTGCAATAGTTACGGAGCTAGAATTTTGCATATACTACAAAAACTACACTGAAAGAGAAGAGATTGGTACATGGCCACTAAATTTCTTCCAACTGAATTAGTTATGGAGCTAGAATTTTGCATATGCTACCAGAACTATCCTCAAAGAGAAGAGATTGTTACATGCTCACTAAATTTCTTCCAACTGCAATAGTTTTTTAATAAATAAATAAATAAACGTTTATTTAGCACTTGGCTAGCTTAAACTAATTACATAAAGAATGCTAATATTATTGAAAAAAAAATAGTTCAGTTTCTTAAGTAAACATTAAGATTCTTGCTAAAAGTTTTAAGACTATTTGCATTTTTTACCCATTCGGGTAGAGAGTTGTACTGAGCTAGAATTTTGCATATACTACAAAAACTACACTGAAAGAGAAGAGATTGTTGCATGGCCACTAAATTTCTTCCAACTGAATTAGTTGTTGAGCTAGAATTTTGCATATGCTACCAGAACTATCCTCAAAGAGAAGAGATTGTTTGTGCTCACTAAATTTCTTCCAACTGCAATAGTTACGGAGCTAGAATTTTGCATATACTACAAAAACTACACTGAAAGAGAAGAGATTGGTACATGGCCACTAAATTTGTTCCAACTGAATTAGTTATGGAGCTAGAATTTCGCATATGCTACCAGAACTATCCTCAAAGAGAAGAGATTGTTACATGCTCACTAAATTTCTTCCTACTGCAATAGTTACGGAGCTAGAATTTTGCATATACTACAAAAACCGAAGCAGGACATTTGGGCGCCGCCGTTTGGGCGCCGGCCGATTGGGCGCCGGGACTTTTGGGCCCCGCCGATTGGGCGCTGGACATTTGGTCGCCGAAATTTAGAAATATTATAAATAGTCCACGATTCTTCTGTTATTTATCGTAAATATGATTTTTTGCAAGCAATTTCAAATGACATTTTTCACGGTGTAATAGATTTGATATAGATGTATCTATTTAAGTAAATTTACAATTACTGCACAAAATGTAACACAATCAACTTACGGCTTAGGTAAAAATGAAAACTTCTGCATTTATAATCCTAAACCATTCCAGAAAATTAAAACAAATATTATCGTCATAGTAATTATTTATTATATAACAAGTAAAATCAGGTTACAGTTACTTAAGTAGTATACATATAGTCACATAATAAAAAATAGAACTACAATATAATCCACCACCAGTTTTTGTTGAAAACTTTTGCATTTATAATCTTAAACCATTCCAGAAAATTAAAACAAATATCATCGTCATAGAAATTAATTATTATATAACAAGTAAAATCAGGTTACAGTTACTTAAGTAGTATACGTATAGTCACATAATAAAAAGTAGAATTACAATGTAATCTACCACAATTACAAGAAGACATTATGTGAAATTATTAAAAATAATTAAGCAACATTATTAGAAGTTTCAAACTATTTAAAAATGTATACTACTGCCGCCCAAACGTCCGGCGGTCAAAATTATGGCGCCCAAACGGCGGCGCCCAAATGTCGCGTACCGTACAAAAACTACACTGAAAAAGAAGAGATTGGTACGTGGCCACTAAATTTCTTCCAACTGAATTAGTTATGGAGCTAGAATTTCGCATATGCTACCAGAACTATCCTCAAAGAGAAGAGATTGTTACATGCTCACTAAATTTCTTCCAACTGCAATAGTTACGGAGCTAGAATTTTGCATATACTACCAGAACTATCCTCAAAGAGAAGAGATTGTTACATGCGCACTAAATTTCTTCCAACTGCAATAGCTACGGAGCCAGAATTTTACATATATTACAAAAACTACACTGAAAGAGAAAGAGATTGTTACATGCTCACTAAATTTCTTCCAACTGAATCAGTTATGGAGCTAGAATTTTGCATATGCTACCAGAACTATCCTCAAAGAGAAGAGATTGTTACATGCGCACTAAATTTCTTCCAACTGCAATAGTTGCGGAGCTAGAATTTTGCATGTACTACAAAAACTACACTGCAAGAGAAGAGATTGTTACATAGCCACTAAATTTCTTCTAACTGAATTAGTTATGGAGCTACAATTTCGCATATGCTACCAGAACTATCCTCACTAGTTTTCTATCAACTACGAGTATAATACATAGTTATTGAGGTAGCCTGCAAAACACATTTATCATAACTAGTTGCAGAAGTGCTCCTTTAATAAATATAGAAACGCTGTAGCAACTCGAAGATTTGTACTTGATGTGTATAATATGAAAGAGTTTGTTCGTTCTGGTCATTCTTTGCATATCCTCGGTGACTGATTTCATATGAAATTAGTTTCTTCCAGGCGTCTACATATTTTCTTTTTTTTTAGGTTTTTTCATTTTTCTATTTTCTCTAGTGATTATAATCTCAGTTGTTTTATTATTTGTGCTTGTACGTCACATTTCATTTGCTAATTTTTTCTACTGATTTAATGGTTTTAATAAGTTCAATTTGAACGACAGGCAATCATCCCTGCCCACTGCTAGTTCCGAACTCAGTTTGCCGGAAACTCAGCTAGATTGGGTGGATCATCTCACCGTGGATGGAGAGAAGGTTGAGTTGCGGAAGAAGCTGCCACCTTCGTACGAGTCAGATGAAGGGTAGGCAGTATTACGTTGCATTTCTAACTTAGTTTCTCATAAAAATAATTTTAGATCGATACTGCTCGATTCCTTCCATGGATCTCCTTCGAGCTCCATGCAAGGGCCTGGCACCAACTTACCCCAGTCTGGTCTATCCCAGAAACCCCAAGAACCAAACATCGACTTAGAGTTGGACGTTAAAGTGTTCATCAACAGCGGCAAATGTGTGCTGCACACCAAAGATAACGTTCGAGATGACGAAATCAAACTGTAAGTATCAGTGCTCGTGCAAACTCCAACCTAACTAAACAATTGCAGTAGTAGAATGCGAAAAGACAGGAGCTGCTCGGCAGGGCTGCTGGAATTCCCCGTGGCGACGGGCAGTCCAGATCCTTCCAGACGCAATAAGGAGAAACTTACAGCAGCCGCGAGCACGTCGCGACTTCGCAACAACCCTCACGCCTCGCTAGTCGATTTAACTATTTTCCACATTCCTGGGATGGACGTGAAGTTGCATTACCAGTCGAAAGTAATAATGGAAATTCCCAATCCTGAGCAACAAACTCCAGGCCAGTTTGGCGATTTGAACGAAGAGTATGCGGATATATTCAATAACTTGGGGCAAGGATTTGGGGATGGATTTGGCCAGTTCAACGCTGCCTACGACAGGTCCGAAGAGGCACGTATAGATAATGCCTTTAAACGCAAGGATAGTAGGGGTAAAGTTGACAATCTTGATGGCAAAACCAGCGATTTAGGAAGTGGAAAGCACTATAAGGGGAGCTTGGCACATGCAGGCGATTTCGGAGCCGATTTTGGTGGTAACAACTTGAGGTGTTCCACCTCTTTGCATGGAATATCTAATCCAAACTATGGGAACAGCCCTACTTCTAGCAGAACCAGTCTGGAGAACATGCCGCAATTCCAGATGAGCATTACGCCGCCACACGATACTCACAAGATTGGAGCTGGGATTGGGTCTACGTTCAAGAAGCCGGGCGTGAAGAAAGCTTCACTTTTTGCGTGGATGACGCTCCAGAGTGTGCCCGAAGAGACAATCATTAGTCCGCATATCTTGGAGTTTTTGGAGCAAACCCTCGAGCCAATTCCTGCCAAAACTACCTTTAATACGACTGGTAAGTGTGTTGCTGAAGTGTAAAATATTGCTGATTTTTTCTTTTGCTGTTGAGGACGTAAAAATGTTTTATTATTGTGGTACCTTTTCCTTTAGATTGTAACTATTTTTTTGGTTTAAAAACTAGTTGGTTATTTTTGTTTTTTGAACAAACATAATGGAATACATAATGTTTTTAATACCGGAAGAGACTGTAACAGATTTGGTGCCGGATTTCTGATTAGTGAAGAATCGAAACATTCACTTATATAATTTAAGCAAATCAGTTAATTTTTCCATTTTACTAATACCTAATATATGTCCTGTATAGTTCGTCATTTTTTTCTATAATTTCTGGTTTTTTTCCCACTAAGGTTCTAGTGTTCGATGTTCCTATTTTGATTTTTTTATTTTCTACTCCATTAATCATTTCAGTCTTTTTTTATTTTGATATTTCTTGTTTTCACTCATTAATCTTTTCATTGCTGCTGTCATTATTGAAATAATCTAATCTTGCATAATTAGTTTTTTGGATTTCTTGGAGGCCCCAGAGTCTGTTGGCGTCCATATTCTTGATTCTTATCTATTTTGCTGTATGTCTCTTCTATTCCTGCTAATATTCTTCTTAAATCTTACGTGTTTACCTGTTGCTCTTCTTTCCTGGATTGTTTTACCTCTCTTCATATTGTTTTTATAAAAAGCTTTCACCATTATTGGTTGTTCTTATTATCTTCCTTTCTTTAATTTCTTCTCTTCATTTAATTCCTTCAATGCATAGATTTCTGCTTTTACCCTTAATGTGCCCTACTAAGTATGCTCTGTATCCTTCTCACTTTGCTACTTTCATATTTTTTGTACGTGTTTCTCTTTGCTCTCTTTAATTTTTTGTTAAATCTTGTGAGATTCATGTACTTGCTTATTTACTCTATGACGCCAAATCTATTAATGTTGATCTTGTTTTATCTGTGTTGAATTTTTCTAATCTCATTTTTCCTTGTGTTTCTTTTTCTGTATTTATTAGAACTTTTACATCTCTTGAGTATTGCTTCAAGCTCTGTCTGTCATTCTGAATCGTGTATTCCGTGGACTATTATTTTTGCCTTTCATACTTTTTTCCAATATATCAACTTGATATTCTTCTTCGGTCACATTTACTTGCAGTTGGTGGTTTTTCTCCCTTAATTTACCACTTCCAACTGTGATTTTTTTTTCTATTTCCATCTGATATTTGTCTATTTTTCTAAGTTGTCTAGTTGTTTGTTGACTTTTTCTAATAGTTTCTTTTAGTTATCTTCTATCCATTATCAGATACATTCCTTCCTCTTTTTCTTGTAAATTTCTCTATCTTTGGCCCTTTGTTTCCACGTTTTTGCTGCTATCCTTGCTTTCTTGACTCCATTTAAATTATTTTACCAGTTTCAGGATATTAAGGCTTTGTTTACATAACTGTATTTGTACGGTAACAGTCCTTTATCGTACATGGCAACCATTACCATACTGCAACCGATAAACTATTGAATACACCATGGATGTTGGGAATCATAACAGCCTTAGATGTCTTAAAATCCTCGCTCTACAAGCTCTGATTTCAAAACAACGTCTGCGGCAGTAGATATGTTAATAGCTATAACATCTTTCCCATTTCGTCCATGTTTTTGGTAATTAATATCTAAGATATGTAAGAAATTTGCTGTTTAGATTGATTCCTTTGTCCACTCTATTTTTTTTTTAAATTATCAACGCAAAATTAATAATTTCTGAGATAAATTATTACTTTGACGTACTTCTGTTTCTAATAAGATTTTATTTGCTTTTCTAATCAGGTCTACGTGTAATGTAGCCTTCTTATATATTTGTTTGATTAACTTTGAGTACCGGGAATCAATAGGGTTGTCTTTCAAGGCGTTAAATACTGAAATTAGCTTGATGTATCAAAAGCCCTTTCATAATCCACAAAGGCTAGTATTAGTGGCATGCATATATTGAGGACATCTCTGAATCTCTGAAAGTAACCCAGCCAAAATTAAAAGTGAGGAGAAACATTTTACGGTTTTGCACGCGGTAACAAAATTTGGTGTTTTGGAGGGATGTGACTTGCTACTCGACTCTGCTAAAGAGACTATCATAAAACAGTGAATGGAGAAATTTTTCAAAAATGGGTGGTTAATCAGCTCATTCCTGCATTGACCAAGCTGCAAGGTAAATGTGTGGTGGTGATGGACAATGCACCGTGTCATTCGGTGCAGTTGGACAAACCACCCACATTTTCTAGTAAGAAATGGATAAATGGCTGGTTAAACAAGGGGTGCAATTTGGATCGAAATTAACAAAAATGGGGTTGTGGGAATTAGTGAAACTTTTATTAGCAGACTAACAAAAACGTTACTTTGATAGAGCACGGTTATGAAGTTCTTAGGTTGCCGCCGTATTATTTTCAGTCTAACCCAATTGAAATGGTTTGGGGCAATGTAAAGGCTTTTATAATAAGCACATAAATTCCCAGCCTTCATCTAAAGATCGAGTTTCGAATTTATGGCGTGAAGCTCTATCAAAATGTACCCCCGACATATAACAAAATTATTGTAATCATTGTGCAAAACTAATTTCGGAAGACTGGGCAAAACATATGGGAATGTGTTTGATTGAAAATGTTCCTCCTTTCATTATTTCACTAGGAGAATCAGATTCGGAATCATATGATGGACCTGGAAGTACTACCTGGAGAATTGACACTTGAAACTGTGTTTTAAAGAAACAATAATTAGCGATATTAGCGTAATAAGTCAGATTTTACCGAAAATTAAATACAAAAACGTATAATTATAATAATTTTTCATTTTTTTATTTATTTATTATTTCATTAACGGGAAGACCCTTTTTAACAAAATATACAAGTTAAATTAAATTATAACCTAATACAATTAGACAAATTAAATTAAGTAAGTTAAGATAAGCTAAATTAACCTAATAACATCCCAATCAAAAATTTTCAAATTTAATTCTGAGAACAGATGATTTAAACTTGCTGAATGAAGTGTCAAACAAATCAATATATGCGTAGTAGATATTTACTTCCCGACACATCCTAGAAATAGCAGAATAATAACTATAGTTAGTTTTATGAAATGGTACAAACAAAATATTAGTATTTCTTAGTGTACGAGCAGGTACATGTAACTTAATACTACACAAAATTTGAGGACAGTCAACCAAAGAGTTTAAAATTTTGTAAATTAAACACAAATCAAAAGTAATTCTTCGAACTCTAAGAGTTTTCATATTTAAACAATTTAGAATGTGATCATAATTTATATTGTCAATATTAATTTTCAATTTGAAAGCTACAAATCGAAGAAACCTATTTTGAATACGTTCAATGCTATTAATATACACTAAATAATTAGGCATCCAAATTACCGAACAGTATTCAAGGTGTGAGCGAACTAACGATATATATATAGGATCCTAAAAGTAACAATATTTTGGAAATCAGCAGAAAATCTCTTAATAAAAGCTAACATACGGTTAGCCTTAGATATAATTTCATTAATGTGCATTACAAAAGTGAGTGACTTATCTAGCTTAACACCAAGATCACGTACTTCAAAAACTATCGGAAGCTCATGGTTATTCAATGTATAAGAACCCGTGATTGGTTTGTTGTGGCGATAGAACTTCATGCAGAAACATTTAGTAAAATTTAACTTAAGGTCGTTTAGATAACACCATGCAACGAAGTTACAGAGTTCATTTTGTAATAACTGGACATCTAAAGATGATCTGACAGTCAAATAAATCTTGATATCATCCGCAAATAATAAAAAGTTACATAAATTAAAAACACTTTTTATATCATTGATAAATAGCTCAAAAAGAAGGGGACCAAGATGTGATCCCTGCGGCACACCCGAAGACACCTTAATTTCAGAAGATACATAGTTTTTAATTTTAACAAACTGGCACCTATTTGTTAGATAACTCACTATCCATTCGAGCAGATTCCCTATAACTCCATATGCTTCCAATTTCGCTATTAGTAGACAATGATTAACACGGTCAAATGCCTTAGAAAAATCGCCATATATGGAATCAACCTGATATCCAAACTCAAAAGCTCGTGAAATGTAATTCTCGTATACCAGCAAATTTGTTGCAGTAGATCTACCCTTGCAGAAACCATGCTGTTCGCCAATTATCAGATGTTTCATTAAGTTACTCAACTTTTGAGTGATAATGCATTCAAAAATCATTGGTATGCAACTGATTATAGAAATTGGCGTATAGTTCTTAATGTTAACTTTATCTCCACTCTTGTAAACTGGCGTAATAAAACTGGACTTCCAATACTCAGGAAAATGGCCCTCATTTAGGGAGAGTTTAAAAAGTAGCCATAATGCTCTAGCCAATGTAAAATTACATTGTTTAACAAAGTAGGCTGGTATACCATCAGGACCAGGTCCCTTATTAGAATTTAACATTTCTATTTGCTCATATACTTCAATTAGTGATATATCCAACGACGACAGAACAGTTGACGATGAAAACCTATAGTCAGGTGGGGCGGTAGCATTATCAGAATAGACAGACGCAAAATATTTTGCAAAAAGATCAGCAATCTCACCTACTCCGTCTGCTTTGTCATCGTCTAAGAACATTGAGTTGGGAAGATCATTATCCTTTCTGCGATTGTTTACAAATCTCCAAAAACTGTTAATATTTCCTGCGATCCCATCTTCGACTCTACCGACATGACTTTTATAACATGAATTGGACAGTTTTTCACATTTTCTTCTTAGCCCAGAAAATTGCAAGTAGTCTTCAATGCCGCCTGTTTCCTTATATTTCTTATGTGGAAGTTTCTTTAATAATATTAGTTTTTTGAGAGCAGGAGTGAACCAACTAGGAAAGCTGGTAGAATAAGATTTGCAGAGTGGAACATACATTCTGATTGACTCATATACGATTTGGTAAAACATATTTATGGTGCTAATTAAAGACAGATTACTAAAAATTAAATCCCAATTTACAACTTCAAAATAGGAGCATATTGCATAGTAATCAGCATGTCTAAAATCGTAGTAGTAATCATCATTTACCAATCCCAAATTCGTCGTAGTTAAAGACAGTATAGCACAAAGTGCAGGGTGATGTTTATCACATGGTAACATAGATTCTAAGACAGTAGATATCACAGCTTCGGAAAGATTAGAAAACATCAAGTCAAGCATTACACCATTGGTATTTTGGATAGTGTTTAACTGCATCAAATTGTAACTACCAAGAGTATCTGATAATACAAGGGCAGCATTATTCTCCAGGTCCGTTGCATTAGCTAGATGAACAGAATATACTCCAAAATTGTCGTTAATCCATGTGACGTTTGGCAAATTGTAATCTCCGAGAATTAATAATTTATTATTGATATTTACATCCATAATTTCTTTAATAGAGTTACAATGCTCAGTATATATGTCGATTGCTGATCTCGGTGGAAAATAAACAGCTCCAATAAGATAACTTGACTGACAAAAAATTTTCACAAACAACTGTTCAATATTAGCATTTGCTAGATTAATGCAACTGCAGCTGACGTGATTCCTAATAGCAATCAAAACACCACCGCCTCTGTTATAGACGCTGGTCTCACTATTTCGATCCTTCCTGTAAATATTGTAGTTGGAGAACCCCAATTCCTTATCAGAAATATCCTTATGCAACCAAGTTTCGGTGAATACTATTATATCATAATCGCTATTGAGTGTTAATGCAATTCTTAGTTGAGGTAGTTTAGTTCGGAGCCCACGTATATTTTGATAATACACAGTTAACGTTTTTCGTTTTTTGAGCTACTACGAGTGTTGACTTCTACAATTTTCGGAACGCCATGGATATATCTGATTGTCTTATTCGTTTCACCATTCTGCTTAAGTTGTTCTAAAGCAGCCTTTAATTTCTTATAGTAAGCCCTTTGCGCTGGGGTCTGATCGGAGCTGATACGCACATTAGGATCGGATATTTTATTCTTATTTCTTAAAATAGTTAACGCTTCTTCATGAGAATTTAGAATAACTTTTAAAGGCCGAATTTTGTTGTTATAATGTTTACCTAGTCTAAACAGTTTAAGGTTTTTGGTGTCCACTTCAATATCACTCAAAAGATCCTAGACTGCGTTTTTATCAGCAATTGTTTTATCAGAAAAGGAATTGCCGTCTGGTTCCTGAATGTTGAAGAATATTACATTTTTAGCACACAATTTTAAACGTTAGAACAAATTTCCACCGTGAAGCATATTCAAATTTTATATAAACAAATCGTTGTTACAACATGTCTTTACTAATAAATGTATTTTAAAACTTTAAAATAGATTAGAAAATACTAAATGAACAGCACAGTGTTTGTAAACTTCAGTAAACTTTTATAAAAAAATAATTTTAGTATATTTCCATTTTTAGAATTGGAAAAACAAGAAGTAATCGTATTAAATTCTGCAAACGTAATAAAGAATTTGAAAAGAAACATCAACGATTTGCCGGGATTTGATTATAATATAGAAGAGCAATTAAATGGCAACAGTGAAGCTCTTTCAAAATCATATCCTGAATGAATATGACATAACCTATTTCTGTCATAGCTATTTATTACTAAACAGTACCAACAAAAATTGCACTCTGTTGAGAAAAGATCGTGAACGTCATATATCTGTAGTTCTGAGATTGTGGCTAGTAAAGCTACCTCGAACATTTAAATACTCAATTAGATAACATGGAGCAGGACCAAGCCTTCTCTTGTGAATGAAAATCAGAACAGAACGTTCACTTGCGCTTTCATAAGGCAACCATTTCAACTGATTCAACATTGCATTAATTGGCATCATTAAGTTACAATTCAACAGTATTCGCATTCCTTTATATCTCAGTACTTGGAGTCTATGTACAGGGTTATTCATTATAAATTACCCACCCCTTATCATCGTTATTATTGCCTCTAAAAAACAAAGCTTTAAACAAAAGTTGTGTGGTTATGACTCTTGTTAAAATGCTATCAAAAGTACAGTAGCGTGCAGATTTCAGGGGATAGTTTACACCCCCACACTTAAGCTAAATAGAAAAATCAGAAATCAGTTGTATGTGGGGGTGTAAACTAAATTATAGTCTATGTTGAACTAAATTAGTTTACACCCCAAATTTTTTATTGAAAATTAAGTAAAAATATACGGTACCCCCCACCCAAGAAAAGCGCCCTTCCGTGCTTTCCAAGAATACTTCGATACTCAGCATCACTCCGTTTCGCTAATACAATGAAATGCTATGAACCAGTTATTTATCAAAAAAACAAACAAAAAATTTTTTGCCGACGACCATAGCTCAAAAGTTGATGTTGCCTTCATTTTCGGAGGACCTATCGTATGAAAACGATCCAAGACTTCAGGAAGGTTCCTGGCGACCGGAATCGTGTACACATACGAACATACATCCCCCGCACAGCACGTTTAGGCACCCCCCAATACGGGGGATTGATCTAGTGGACTGGTATCTTCACCAAAAGATCCACACCGCCGAGACGGAGATTTGATATAGTGGGTTCATTAGTCCGTTGGCTCAAATTTTAGAGATATTTGACTCAGAGTGGTTTTCGATATGAGGGAATTTCAATACTTCGTACACTTCGTGTCGAAGTAACAAATTATTCACGTTTATAAACTTCTGCTATTTGCAAGGAGAATGTAACAAGCCAAGCCAAGGTTGGTAAAACTGAAAGAAACACACTTTCAGTTTTACCAACCTTGAGCCAAGTAGAGTCCCTGTATATACCGGGCGTCTTAAAATGAATTACATCTAGTATGCTTTGAATTTCCCATAATGCAATCTAAAATTTTACTTGAAATTAGCAAGACTGTAAGTCTATGTCAAATTCAAGGTTAGCAGGTTAGGATTTCGATCACTTTTGGCACAGACTGGCGCAAAACCTAACCTACTTAACTCGAATTTGACATAGACTTACAGTCTTGCCAATTTCAAGTAAAATTTTAGATTGCATTATGGGAAATTCAAAGCATACTAGATGTAATTCATTTTAAGACACCCGGTAGTTACATAAGAGTTGAGAAAACGTGGGAATTCATTGTGATTGGTGGATCACGCGCGTCGTATATTTGAATACTCCTTGCCTTGGAAACAGTTTCACATTAATCAAATTTGACAAATTGTTCATTGAAGTCAAAACTTGTCACTGAAAATGTAACAATTTGTGTTTTTTATGCAAATATTTGGAGCTCCACTTTTATCCAAGTGTCTGAAATGACGGATTGCTGTATTATTGGCTGCAAAAACAGATGTGAACAAGGTTTTCTATTAAAAAAAATCTCAAAAACGGAAAGCTAAGAGCAGCATATCGAAAATAGTCCATTTTAATGAAAACCAGTGGGAAGAAGTACACGTGGATGACAGAAGGAAATTAAAAGGTGCTGTCTTACTACTTCATTTTCATATCATATAACCAGACCTGAAGCTGCTACCCAAACCACGTATGAATTCCTGTACCAAAGCAGGGATTGTGTTTTCCATTCAAAATTAATAACCCGCATGCAAACACATTAAGAATTTAAAAAAGAATAACGTTATCCTGAGTGAGAAATTATACAATGAAAAGAATAAAAACGAGACATTTTTACTGAGGATCAGTTCGAAGCCTAGCAAAAACGATCGTTTTAGGAAATGTTCAGATATCTGCTGTACGAAATGTGTATACATATTGCAGTTTTTTAACACTTGTTACTTATTTCTGATACAAACAGTACTACACGCTATGTTTTGAATACTTTGAAGCAGCAGCAGAAATTTAGAAAAACGTCTTTTAGATAAAACGATCTAGTGACTTCTTGCAAACTGTATTTCTGAGCATGCATGTTTTGGATCAAATTTGGCTGCTGACGTTTGTGTTTTCTCAATTCTTATCTAACTATATACAGGGTCTCTAGAGCCAACTAGAGACCCTGTATAAAAAGTAAGATAAGAGATGGGACAAGCGGAACCAGTTCCCAAGGATAAATTAATTAATTGCTGTTTTCAATAGAATGTTTCAAGATGTTGCCATTGCCAAATTGACATTAACCTAAAAGGACACATTTCTAAATGTTAAATAATGGAAATAATTGTTCATTAGCAATTAAAATTGCTTCTGATATTCATAAAGTAGAATAGATCTTACGGATTGTTTCTAGTTATTAATTACCGATCTACATTTCATTACAGTTTCTTTCTAAGTCAAAGCCTCAAATTTGAAATGAATACTAAAACTGGTGTGAAAGAAGGGCACTACACTGGATGAAGTGAAAGCTCGCTAGTTCACATAGGTAAGCTTCTTGTAAAATTTCACATTGACTTTGAAAGAACCTATAATACGTGGAAAGATTTTTACCCTACAATGATAATAGTTCAGAAGTTTAACACAAAATGAACCAGTAATAGTTATGTGCCTTTTAATGTCATTCCACTCAGATGGTAATAACTTTTCTGTTGTGTTTTAAATTTCGTGTACATTTCCACTATACCTTATCGTTGAAGAATTTGAAAGTACAGAGCCACACATAAATTCCTTCTATTTTGCTGAACATTTTTATATTGATCTTCTGAATATTTTTCACTCTCACAGCTGTACAAGTGGAATGATGATTGCGCTGAGTTATATTTTAGTTTTCTAATTGGGATTTTGCTTGTGTATAGTTAAGAACTAGTCTCGCGTAAAATTTTCTTTGTAGAATCTGTATGATTTTCACACTTCAAGTTCTTAATAACATACCTTTCTATCAATATTCACATAACAGCATCGTTTTATAGAAATCTAAGCACAGTTTCTTACATCCAACTGCTAAATGTATGAACAATAATGCAAAAAACGTGATTTAACTATCACAAAAAAGAAATGTCACTTGTCATTACAGCAGAAATTAGAAATGTCAAATGGCATTAATTATTTCAACCATGGAAAATGGTTCCAACCAATCCGCATTGATCATCTGCATTTCCCGTCTCTAATCTTAATATACAGGGTCTCTAGAGCCAAGCCACCACCAGTGCCACCTACCGCCGTGAGCGCACACCAGGCACAACACGCCAACATACCTTACCTAACCTAACCTAGCGTAACCTATCCTATCCTATCCTAACCTAAACTCACCTAACCTAACCTCGCAATTAAAATCATAATGTTTCAATACAAAACAATGGAAAACAGGGGGGCTGTAAACTAAATAAGCTGCCCGTAAACATCATTTTAGTTTACACCCCCACATTTAAGTGAAATACAAAAATCGTAAACCAGGTGTAATGCGGGGGTGTAAACTAAAAAGAGTGCCAATAATATATTTTATAAAATGTGATACCCCGTATATTATTAAATTTTTGGAATGATCTTTTTTTGCTGATTTCAAAAATATACCATATGTTACCCCTAGCTTATACCGTTTTTGAGTTATTAAACGTCGAATATATTTTTTTTTATATAACAAGTAAATATTTGGACATTTTCTTCGTCACTGTAAACCATTTTGATTATTTCATTGAACAAATGTCACTTATCAAACATAATAGTTGTCATTTTCATAGCTTACTTTAATAATGTTCACTTTTCCATATTTACAGGAACTATAGTTCACTCAAATTCAAGATAGAGTAAAATCTGCAACCCAAGTTACAAATATCAGCAGTAAGTTTATTACTAATATAATTTTATTAAAATTTAGAACAGAGAGACATGACCTTGTTGCTGTCTTTATGAATGTCAAAATCAATTGGTCACGTTTTTAATATGAATCTTTGCTTAAGGAGGCCATTTGCAACATTTTTTAGTGGATAAATATATTCTCAGATCACATTCAGCAGATTTCATTTAGGTAGACGTTGCACAATTTTCCAATTTCAAGCTTTGCAAATTTGACAAAAACTATAACCTCTAAGTATATTACACTACGTACAGTATACATCCCATGATCTACATTTTAATAAAATCAAATTAGTAATCAACTGACTGTTGATATTTGTAACTTGGGTTGCAGATTTTGCTCTATCTTGAATTTGAATCAACTATAGTTTAACTAAGATATTCGACGTTTAATAACTTAAAAACAGTATAAGGTAGGGGTAACATATGGTATATTTTTGAAATCAAAATTTTATAATATACAGGGTATTCCATTTAAAAAAGTATATTATTTTTTTGTATCTCCTGAAATCTGCACGCTATTGTACTTTTGATAGCATTTTAACAAGAGTCATAACCACACAACTTTTGTTTAAAGCTTTTTTTTTCTATAGCCAATAACGATGATAAGGGGTGGGTAATTTATAATGAATAACCCTGTACATCAGCCGTATTGCACATAAACAGCAGCGTCTGACAATAAGTGAAGTGTGGCTGAACAATTACATTAAAAATTACTTGTCTGGCCCACCCTGACATTACCCTTGAACCTCTCTAAAAAAAAACAACTTTCTTGACAATTTTTCTACAAAGTTCATCAATTTAATTAGCAAATTTAAGTTGTGAGTCAGTAATAACTCCAAAGTATTTAATTGACTTAACAAGATCAATAGCACATCCATTAATAAGATCACATGACGCAAATTGAATGTGCTTAGTACTTGAACCCAAAAGCATACATTTTGTTTTGTTAACATTCAGTCTTAATTTTAATACATAACTGTTTGTATAATTTACTAAGTGCATTATCGAGTTTTTCAGTTATTTCAGTTAAAACATAACAAGAGACTGATAACAAAGTATCGTCTGCAAAAAGATTAATAAAACAACTGTTGATACTTAAGTAAATATCGTTCACATAAATTATAAATAATAAGGGACCAAGGACACTGCCTTGAGGAACGCCATATACACTGTCGACAACCTCAGATAAATTACTTTCTGCTGCATTGGAAAAAGGGGTGTTGCTGTAATGCTGAAATTACACCAATGCAAATTTATAGTTTATGAAATTCCTCACAATTTCTCAAAATACCTTTTTCTCGTGCGCTCAATAATTTGAGAGTTGTTACCTGACCATGCCAAGAAATTAAGAGTTGACATGAGTTTTACGCAAATATATCACTTTCAGTTAATCCTACAAAAATAATTACTCTCGTATTTTTTGTAGAATAAATAATTTGCATAAAATTGATGTGTGAGTGTTTTTTCATTTGGACAATTATTTACGGTTCTACAGCGCTGCAAAAGTCGGCAAGACTTGTAGACTGTACATTTAGTGTGCACTCTACCATATCACGATAGAGAAGATGAAGATGTCGTTAGTTATCTCGCAAATTCGCTAAATTTTGCAGAAAGTATAGAATCTTAAATTATCCTGACAGATTCCATATGCTGTTCTTTGAATTCAGTTTGGTAGTTGTTGCCCTTGCTTGAATTTCTTGCCAAATTTTGCCCAACATTTTAAAAAAGCATTGAAAGTATTTGCTAGTTCTTTGCCTTTGTCAATAATATTGTTGCTGTCTCCATTTATAAATTTTATTTGGTTTTTAGCATTGACATTTGTTCTTTCAGTGGTTTTTCCCACTTTTTTTCTTTTAAATTCTTACAGATTTTAAAAATTTTCTTGTTTCTTTTTTAATTCTTCAAGTTCTTTTTTATTTTAAATCTTTTGCTTCAGTTTGTTTTTAAATATTTGTAGCAGATGCTTTATTTCTTCAATGTCTTCTGGCTCGAGCTTTTTGTTTCCTCTTTGGTGTTCCCTAGATCACCAGTTCTTTTTACTAATATTCTCAGTATTTTCTGATTTCTCTTCACTGTTACAGCTAAGAGCTGTCTCCTTCTGCTCAAAATTAAATTAATATTTGTTATGTATCTCATAAATTATTATCAATTAAACTACATAGCTCATATTCTTACAGCCAACACTTCATTACTATCGGGCGACCACGACCTAACCAACTACGGAACCTATGTCTATGCCAGCTTCCCGGTGGATGTCATAGTCTACTTCCACATGCAGCCCAGCACCTTCAGGTTCAGCTGCCTGCCAGTCTCACGGGTGGAGTGCATGCTCCAGCTGCCGTCACTAGACATAGTTTTCAGCTCCAAGCGAGCTGAAGATGAGCTGCTCTACAGCGAATTCGGAGACGACACGTCCAACATAACCGCAACCGCTGTGGGCGGGCTGAGCGTCACCGGCTGCCTGTCCGACTTCTCCGTGTACATCTTTCATCCGTACGGCGGCAAAAAGTCGGCCCTGAAGGAAGCCCAGTGGTCCCCCTTGTCAGACAGCGAGAGAAAGGACTCCTTGTCCATTAACGTGGAATTTGTTAAGTTCCATCTGTCGCGGTCGAGGATGCTCAATTTCCAACAAGAGGTCAAGGGGAAGTCGATTCCGGACCAAAGCAGAGCTGTGATACGTTTTTCCAGTAGGTTTGTTTTTGGCTTAGTGAATGAAGTAAATACGGTGATTTTTGTTCCAGCTATAACTGACATTGGTTCCGCGTCGTTTAAGTATGACATGCGAAGATTGACGGAAATATTGGCTTTTCCGAAGGCGTGGTATAGACGATCCATTGTGCGGCGGCTATTTTTGGGCGATCTTAGCATGTCTGCTGCTTATAATGATGATGATGACGGCTTGCCAACCTCTTCTCCCAATTCATCTCGTAATTATGAAAACAGGTAATGTTACTCTTGTTTTAATAGCTAGCTTGTAAGATAATAAACTTATTCTTGTATTTGTTGGCTTCGATTTGCTATAGAGCTAGTTGCCACATTATTCAAGCAATCATTTTTTAATTTCTATCGGCGACGGCCTCTTGATGTTTTGATTTTTGTGATCTGCTTAAAATTCGTGTCAATAGTACCGTAGCGTTTCTAGCTCCTTTGCGGAGCAAAGAGCATCGATAGTTGTTTCGTAACATGGACCATATAGGTGCTAGTCCTGCGCACCTCTAATAAATTCTTCTCCCATTCCTTTCAACAGTTTTCTCTATTTTTCATTATTTCCTGCTATGCCCTTGGCCTGATTGCATGTTATTTCATACTGCCTTAATTCTCCTTCTCTCGTTCTTCTCCATCGATCCATTGATCATGTGGGGTTTCTTTATATTCTTGAACTCTGAAAGCTTTGCATATTTTAGATGCCTCACATACTCATAATTGTATATTATCTGTTGTTGATTTATGTTGTAGGCTTAAGATAATTATGCACTAAAAAACCTCAAAATATGCATGCAATATGCACTAAAAGCACTAAAAATATGTACTTAAATATGCACTAAACTTTTTTACGTGATAGAATAGTATATGTTTTATAATCTAATTTTTATTTTTAAATTTTTTAATAAATACATTATCGAAATAAATTGTAATTACTCTTAACAACAATGTGATACATTACATTTTGGAATGTAAATTCCTGAATTTGGTACAACTTCAAAATTTACTAAAGCATTGATACTCCAATGTTTATTTTTTGCATTAAGGGATGTTTTATTTTGCTTACATTTTTCAGCTGTTGATAGTCCATATTTTTTGACAGTACTTCGTTTAACTTATTGATGAAATCTTTCTTCTTGAGTTGACGTAAGCCATTAACGATATTTTCTATTATTTCAATGCTGTCTTATAGGGATAGTCCGTTCTCTTTCACTTTAGAGACTGCGGTTGAAATACAAGCCAAATGGGTTCGAATGAAAACCAAGTTTTCTCAAATACTTTCTTCTCTCAAAATATCTCTTTAGGATTGAAATCATTTACAACTTCCATCACAATATCAAAACGTTGGGCGTAATACACAGCGGTGTTGATCCAAGTTTCCCATCTTGTAATAATTTGAGCGGGCGGAAGTGGCACATCTCCAGCAATTTCTCGAAAATGTCTGCACACGGCTTGCTGCTTTAAGGAAAACTTTTTTACTGATGAAATAAGCACATTAACATTTGAAAACAGACTATGAGCGAACTCAGCGACTCGAACCAAACCATGCGCTAAACATCTATCATTTTTGGATACAAAATCTGTAGTCCCTTCATTGATTTACACATGTATGGTGCAGCATCAGTAGAAACCACTAACACTTTTTCATATAAAATTCCCGACGGCCACAATACGCTTAAAGAGTCATTGGAAAAAGCAGCAATTGTTGCATGATTCACTGTGTCTAACACTTTTAAAGTTAACATCTGTTTCGCGAATTTTTCCAAAAAATGGCGGAGCATTTCGTTCTTTAATTTAGCCAACAGTATATCCGCACAAATCAAAGCCTTGCATAGTTCTTCACCAAGTTCGGAACGTTAATTCCAGGCTTTGGCAATGCAGAATTTAACACTTGATACTGATTATTCCCGTTTTTAAATTTTTGCTGCTAACATGTTTTCTGGTTTGGAGATGTTGGGTAACTTGGATCTTTTTTCTTGCCGCACAGGAACTTCACAATATTTGCAAAATAAAAGATTTCCATCTGTTGTTAAATTTCTTTCGGCATCTTACAGTTGTTTCGAAGATGTTAACACAACTGAAAATAGCAGGTAACTAACTGATTGTGATCTGACCCTTGATGAACTGTCTACACTCCCAACTTTGTACAGAATGTACCAATGGAATTCCTGGTAATACTGCAAGGAAACTACTACCCTGTTAATTCTCTTACCTCACTAGTAGTTAGGGGAGAGGGTGGATGATTCGGCCACTTCTTAAAAAATAATGAAAAAACATTGTTTTTGAAAATATTTTCGTGATGTCAGTAATAGAGGCCATAAAACATATATCTGTGTTCATAAAAATACCACATGGTAACCTGATTACGTATCGGTTTTTTTCTTATAAAATGTTTTATTTAACTAAGCATATGGCCGAATGATCCCCACCGCTGGGGTAGTTTCGTCCAAGGGGTGGGGTACATTCGTCCTCTAGAAAAACCATGAGCAGATAGCATATATGTTTGTTTTTTTTTCACTAAAAGAAACTCCCCTTCTAAAGGATCTCTCACGATTTGTTCTATGTCTTCAAAGTAATCTATAAGGTTTTCTTCTTCTGAATTATTGTCATCTGAGCACAAAGAAATAGACACTGAACTTTTTGAATCACTATCCTCCTTTTCTTTAAAAACTTGTTGATTTACTTGTTGCTTTTTATTTTTCAATTCTTTCTTCCTCTTGCGTTCAGTCTCGTAGCTTTCTTTCTCATTGTATTCTGGTGTAAAAGTAAACACTATTGACTTAGATTCATAGTTTCTTTTTAACTTTTTCTTTTGGACCTGCAATTTCGGAAGTGGTCTTATTTCTTCCAATGTTACATTATGGCTTTCTGTTGATGTTAATGGTCCTATGTGTTCTAATCTCCTATCGTGACCCTCTGTTGGTGTTGATGGTCTTATTTCTTCTAAGGTCCCATCGTGGCTTTCTGTGGATATTGATGGTCTTATTTCTTCAAATGTTTTATTGTGGCTTGTGGGTGTTTCATTGTCTATGATAATCGTTTTTCCCAATAAAACGTTGCTTTGATCGATTTCATGCTGCTCTAAATTAGCTAAAGGAACATCTGTAACGGTACTAGCAATGAAATCTTTGTCACTGAAAGCCAGTCTGTTTAAGGGCCATATGCCAGACTTTGCAAAAGAGCTTGTTATATTTTTAATGCTAAACGCAGATTTATATGCGGCGTTAACAAGATGGCCAATATTTCTAATCGTGATTATCTTTCCTGGATGTGAGAGCAACCAGTCATTAAATGCAACGCTCAGTGCATTTTTAAAGTGTCCGTAAATTCCCACATCAAGTGGTTGCATCCGGTGTGTGGTATGGGATGGGAAAGATAGTAAAGTTATTCCGTTTTCCCTGCAAAACTTTCAGCTTCCACTGATATATGAGATTCATGATTCTCAATCAACTGTTTGATGTATGTACGCTGGTAAGTCCATAATTTGAGCTTGATGTTTTCTTTATATAATTAGTCAATTCTAATTCTTAGCTTTTAGTAAACACTTGATTTACTGTATACCTGCTTGAATATAGCATATGATCTTCTGATTCATTTCCTGAATAGGAATGTAAATTAATAATTCCATCGGGAGCTTTGGATTTCATTTTATTTATTGTGGATTGCAAAGTTGATTTTTTGATTCCATATCGCCTTGTAGCTTCTAATAAACCACATACTTTTCTGGTTACACCGCGTATTGCCTGTTTTAAGGCGTCTTCATCAATATTAGGTCTACTTGTTTTACATTTATAAGTTCGTGGCATCTGAAATAAAAGTAAAAACCATTTATCTATAATAGCATTTTACGTGGGATAGTTTCGGCTACTAGCCGAATCTACCCCACCCCGTTTGGCCGAATGTACCTCACGGTACATATTTCGTTTGATGCAATAATAAAACAGAACCTCATGCATTTTAGGTTAGGTTTGTATCAGAGATCATTAATATAAATGGTTACCGTTTCACCCACAAAAAATGCAAAACTTGATATTTCACAGCATGTAGGAAAAAATAGGTCTAAAATTAATCAAATTACTCACCCTATAACTTCAAATTTCTTATGGATTTTCTGAACATAAAACACGTGCACATATGGGGCTCTTTATTCGCGGCAAATTTGAAAAACTTTGCTAGAAATGCGATCGGCCGAATCTACCCCATGGCCGAATCATCCACCCGCTTCCCTACTTAGAATTTGAAAGGAACTTAACAAATAACAAGAAGATATTTGAAATACCTACAGGATGTAACGGGTGTTCAAAAAGTCTTTACGTCCTGGGCGGCGCTAAAGAGTTCATTGTGAACATATCACAAAACGTACCTAACCCTACTTTTATAAACATATTTAGCAACAAGAAAGCATTAAAATGCAAACATTTAAAACTAATTTTAAAGCACTACATTTTTATCAAATGGTAATAACAAATAAAAACATCTGGTGTGATACACTCACATAACTTCCTTTTACAGTGAGCCTATGATTAGCCAAAAATTTGATTTTTAATATACAGTGTGTCCATGATAAGGAGGGCCAGTATGGGGATCTCGGTAATTGTAAGAGATACAAATTTGGTTAAATGGGAAGAAAGTTGCGCAATTAAAGGACTAACAAAATGACGCCTAGAAATCTTTGATACGATTTTTCGTTTTTGAATTATCTCAAAAAAACCGAATTTTTTGATTTTCTATTTTATTTTTTTCTGGCGTTAATATTAAAGTTAGAGCAAAACTAATTAAACTTCTTGTTAGTAACTTTTAGTGGACTTAATGATTACGTTATCAAATTTTTTATCCGACGTTTCGTCTTCGAGAAACCATCATCAACTTCATTTTTTTAAATACGGTCCTGGTCCTTTGATGCCAAATTTGTGAAGGCTTTTTTATTCTGAATTCAACAATGTACCACATATTATGGTTTAATTACGTTTCGAGTTTTTTTTGATCATCAGAATTTTTTTAAGATACGGATCTGCATTTCTCATAATTTTGTAAAAATAAGTTCATACAGTAAGTTAGGCGTTTTTAGATGCCGTTAAAATATTGAAATGCACATTATAATGTCATAATTCTGATACATTAATTTAATAACCAACCAAGAACTATTAACATTAAACAACAAATAAATGCCGTAAACGCCGTATTCAGGCTTTTTTCCAAATTTGCCTACATTTTAATATTAAGACATTTGATATTTCTGAAATTGTGGGTTCCTTTTTTAAATCTTGTTTAAGTTTATGTTTTCACCACAAGTAACACTTAAGAACGTCTTTGCAAGTTGGTATAACATTACCAACTGAAGTTTTTAGTCACACTAATAATAAAGCATTGACATGACATCAACTTTGGATCGACATTTTTATGTACAAATGCAAAATCAACTTCTTTACATTACTACATAAATAATACATATTATTGTAAAAGATCGTACGTAGTATTATAATCACTAAGCCATACAAACTTTAACTGTAAAGGCATAATATGTCTACTGTATTTTTTCAACAAATAACTAACGATTCACACAATCGCATAGCACAGAGCGGTGAGGTGTCGATATATTTCGGGTTTAAGGAGTTAGCAACCTGTTAATAATGTTGCTATCTGTTCTTCAGCTTCATAGATGTTTTGTGTTTCGCAATATATCCCTTCGATTGCATAGCTCTACAGATTATAATCGTTATCTAATTTCAATAGCATAATGCAAGATTTTGGTGCATAGTATACAATTCAAGGTCAAGTTGGAGGCAAAAGATGATGTTCAAAAAATCTGAAAAAAATTGTGGTTTACTGTCACATCCAAAGACAAGTTTTGAGATGTAGTGCTATTAAAAATTTTGATTTTCATTTTTTCGCCCACCCTAATCCCCATACTGGCCCTCCTTATCTTGGACACACTGTATAAGCATTTTTCAAAATTTTCAAAAATTACAAATTCTACAGAAACCGTACAAAATAAAGTGTTAGTTCAAGAGACAAATTTTCTTTAAAATCCTAAGCTGAATTCAAAAATATAATAATATACCGGATGTGCTATTTAAAAACATGTTTTTTGGGTTCAGGGGACTTGAAAACGTGAAGATCCGTTGAAAACTCAATTTCGAATTTGTTACGGTATTAAAAGAACTTTACGACACCCACCCAAGGTGAGCATCGCACCACGGAATCAGTCCTGAAAAACTGGCACACTTGCCCTGAGATTGGCTAAAAATAGGCTAAAAGCCACGGCTGGAACGCTCAGGGAGTCGGGCGTGAGTCACACGATACGTTCTGGGCAAGCGTGTTGCGGCATATATATATATATAGGGTATGTCAAAATCATGAGGGCGCCATCAAGCCTGTCTTAACCCGACTAACCGGGCCTGGAAGGTTAGACGGGAGCGAAGCACGCAAAATACTCCGTCGATAGGATTACTCAAGAGTTGCAAGGTCAAATAACAATTTCGAGATTGCCTTATGCAAAGATTGTAATTAGGTGCCAATCCGACCGCGATTACGCAGCTGTCTCACCCACCTGTACGCTCAAAGCTCCCTCGTCCCGTCGCACAATAATCATTACACTGAAGGGGGGGGGGGGGCGCTTATCTGAAACAGAACATGCACAAGTCGAAACAAAACAATAGTTCCCTTAACTAACAAATCATATATTGAATCACGGGTTACAATGGGGCAGCGGAGTGCGTCGCCCTATATCTATAAATAGATTATATCTAAGAAAATACCAGCTGGCGCGCGCTCTAAACCTAGTGACAGATGTTCAGAATAAACAAGGTAGCACTAGGCGCAAGCTCGTGCAAAGATACAATCTAAAGTCCGGAATGAATGCGCAACATGTGGGCGCGAAGCCTTACGCAACGTACGGTAATGAACAAAGTAGCACTTGTAACATAGACAGTCTGTAATTTGGAATGAACGTACAAATATGCGGGCGCGACGCCTTATGCAGCAAACAGTAATGCAAGCCCTTGTAAAATAGACAGTCTGTAATTTGGAATGAACGCACAAATATGACGACAGTGCCTGTAGGCACAAGAGACGTGACGGGCTCGCTCGCGGCGTCCCAATACAGCTCGCACGCGGGGCCTAATGCTCTCCGCGGGACAGGTACACTCGCGTTCACAGCGGTAATCAGTTCAAAGACACATACCTTAATACGTAGGCGGTTGGGAAGCTTGGTACAGTTGAGTTGCGACAGGCTGCAGTCTTAGGTGGCAGGTACATTCGATATTCGACGGTTATAGTGATGAGTGGGCATCCGCCATACAGGGCGACGTGAGACGCGTCAGGACGCGTACAACTGGACGACGAAAAATGGGCCACTTTTGTTCTGCGGGACAGATCCTCGAATGTCGAGATGAAGGGGCACGATCCCTTACTTACGGGAACAGGAACTGGGCTCAGGATGCACCCACGCTACGCCGAAACAATTTCGGAACTCACACACAACCACCACACGAACGCTCTCTGCAACGGGCTGCGATCAACTGCCACTTAAGGCGAAACCGTTTGTCACATACTTGCTGAAGCAGCACGCGACGGGAAAAAGGCTGACGCCCCCGCCAAGGGCGGGAGCGCCGCACGAACGCACACACTATCCGACCTCTTATTCGATCGACGGCTCTCGGCTGAATACCCAGCAAAAAGCGTTAGGACGCTTGAAGTGGCGTGAGCCAAACGGCGTTGCCACGTGACTCTCGACAGCCAATGGCGATGCGATCCATAAAACAAATTAATGTCGGCGACAATGGTAGCACGCCGCAACGGCGTGTTTTCTAGAAGATTCGGAATTCTTGCGAGCGATAGCGCTCGGCTGCCAAAGCGCCATCAGAGGGGCGCTCCAACCGACGAGAAATACTGCGTTTAGGGCCAAATATGTGCAAAATCATGATTCTGGAATTAGGCGATGGAGCCAAATAAGCAACTAAAAGGGTTTAGCATACGGGCACGCTGCCCTAAAGCCCACGCTCGATATTTGGCATTTATTAGCACATTCGGATTGTTATTAATTTCATAAATTTTTTCCTATACTCTGTGCCGCAGTTCATTTAGGTCATGTATTCGTTGCTGGAAAACCAAGTTCTTTAAATACGGCCATACAAAGAAATCGCATGGTGTCAGGTCTGGCAGGATAAGGTATTGGCATGTTTCAACTAATAATTCGTCTGTCGAAAAATTCTCGTATCATGTGTAGCGTGTGCAGTCTTATTAGAAAAAACCAAACCTGAGTTTGTCATGAAGATCTTCGAAAGAAGGCCGTAAAAGCTCTTCTCAATACCTTTCTGCACTCAAAGTGCCCGAAAAAATCTTTGTTGATTTTTCAACAAATAAACACTTTTGTTTTTCTTTTACCTTCAAAGAAGTATGGCCCGATTATTCTAATTACTCTTAATTTTTGAGGATGAAGAGTTGTCTCTACCATAAAATTAGATTTATCCGAACTCCACCAACGCATATTTTGATTTTCTCCAATAAGTCGTCGTTGAGAGTATTTAGGAATCACTTGCAAATATTCGACATGCTGAGGATAATCAGCTTCGTGTAAAGTTGTACAGACTGCAAACGGTAGGGGTAGACGTGAATGTCTTTCTTCAATATTTTGTGGCAGGCACCAACTGAACTTGTTGAAACAAAAGGCATACAGAAGTTCAAGGGGCATCTTCGATAATTTGCCTTACAATTTCCATTACTTTTGACCGCTGCCTTCTTTGCGAGAAACGGATCCAGTCCCACGAAAAACTTCAACGCAGTGATTCAAGGAATAACAAAATTCCTGCCGAAACTTCAAAACAATCATGGATTGAGTACTGCCATATTCCATGAACTCGACGGCCGTCACGAAAATACGATTCGATCATAAAAATGTCATGTTCTTGTAGCAAAACCATATTAATTGAAGAGGTTACATTACCAAACACGAATAACTGACAGGTAGAGATTACAGAATACGTCTGCCTGTCTAAAGAAGCTGATATTCTGTAATGATTCTGTTTTAGTTAAAATGATTAAAACAAGCTGTACTGCATTTACGATATTTCACTAACAGATCACACAATTTACTAAAAATGAACAAAAAGTGATAGTCATAACTGCCGCAGATGTTGTTTTGAAATTCGAGCTCGTAAGGCGAGGATTTTAAGACATCTACGACTGTTATAACATCCGTGGTTTGTTCAATAATTTATCGGTTTCAGTACACTAATGGTTGCCATGTACGGTAAAGGAATAATACCATACAGTTATGACTTAGTTACCAGCCTACTTTTGTATATGTAAACAAAGGCTGCGATGCACAAAGGTTGCTGCCATCCTTGAGTTTCTATGACCTCCACTTTGTTTAGTGGATCTTCAACTAATTACCGAATTCTTTCTAACTCTTCTGTGTCTGACATCATTTCTTATGCTATTGATTTTTTTGTTATAGGTCCACCGAAGCGCCTTTATTTCTGCAACAAAAATTACTCTCTCATAGAATACTTCGTTGTTTTTCAATTTGAATACAATTTTCTGATCATGATTTCAGAAAAATGAAACAAAAGTGTCAATCAAATTGTGTTGCAGAAAAAAAGGTGCTAAATCAGACACTATTCGTGAATCACCTTGTATATATTTTTACATTAGTTCTGTTACTTATCTTATCTTGCTTTTTCAATTTTCTCTTGTGCATGGTTTTCTTCCTTATGTATATTTACCATGTACTATGTAATGCGGCTTTTTACTTAGCCCTTTACTTTACTGTACTATTAATTTATATTGCCCTGGGTTTGCTAGCTTAATCAGTCGTAGAGAAATGGCTCTACTAACATCGTTACTGCGGCTAAGGGAAAGCTAATATTGTCTTGGAGTTGCTCGTTGTCACCTGATGGAATGCTGAAATGATGCTTGCAAACACTGCCATCAATAAAAACCCAACAGTTTACATAAAAAGATATCTAATCTGTAAGAAAAACACAAATACAAGAGGATACATGTACGTAAAACTACAAGAATGAACGACGTCTAAACTTACAGTGAAGCTGTTATAATACTTTAATTATCTACGAGCAACAGCTGTTTCTACTCGTGTTATTGCATGAAAATACATGTAAGGCTGCACAATACTCATATAAAAAGGCTGTACGCTACCTACATGAAAACACCTTAAATAGTGCGTTAATGTTCAACTGTAGACGCAAAATCAAACATCAATAGCACGAAATGTATTTGAATTCCGCGCACAGATGAACTGGGCGAAGTGGTCTATTCTTGAAATACGCTGACACCCGTATTCATAGTCGTTCGCCAGCGGATCGCCGGCGACTCGTCAGAGGTTCGTTGAAATAGTATGTTGGCGGCACTGTACGTCTATGTCAAATTCGAGGTTAGCAGGTTAGATTTTGTGTCAGTTTCTGTCAAAACTGACTGAAAACCTAACCCGATCACCTCGAATTTGACATAGACGTACAGTGCCGCCAACATACTATTTCAACGAACCTCTGGCGAGTCGCCGGCGATCCGCTGGCGAACGACTATGAATACGGGCGTGAGTATGCGGATGACACAATAAATTTGCATCGGTTTGCAGGTAAACCCCCGTTACCTCGATATGCAATCTTTCATTGAAGCAATTGCCAAAGATTTTGCGATCGTTTCTTATTTCGTATCATGATTTCAAATAGAAACTAACCTTGCATTCGGTTGCTCCCAAGGATGACGCTTCTGCGGCGTTGACATAACGGATTCCTTCTGGCAGCGGCAGCAGCCTTTGGTTTTATAGCTAGCAGGATATAATGAAAAGATACCAAATGTATTTAAAGGTGACATGAATTAGTCCGTCACAACTATTGTGAATAAAAGCTAGATATGTCTTGCATGTGTTTCATATGTTTTAGATGTTGCCTTTGTAGTCCTAGTCCCTATTTATACTGCTGTATCTATCAACTATCTAAGCTTGATATTGTTTTTCCTATTTTTAACTTGTTACTACTTTATTTTTCGTTTCTCTTTTGATTTGTAATAAATATTTTCTAAAAGTAACTACATTTTGTTCATATTCACTTCATATTGTACATCATCTTTTTCATCTTTGATGATCATATTAGGTTTCTTGTATTTTTGTTTGTTATGGACAAGGTCTAGGTGTGCAGAGTACCAGGTAGCGTAGACTTTCGACTGTTGTGATCATATGATCAAACTCCTACTTAGAATTTTGTCGAGATTAAGGAGTTCTAACCCCTGCCAAGCGACTTTGTACATGTTGCACATCGTAGCAACATGGGACTGACAGCTTTATATCGCTTCCAAATGATCGCATTCTGTGGAGGTCTTACATTTTCGTTTGTATCTATATTTTTTTCATTGACTCTTCTTTGTTATTTTATTCTTTACTTCTACCTACCACGATGTTTTCTTGTTTTCTTTGCTACTCTTCTTCATATTTTTGTTGTGTGGTGGCTCTATTCTATTGTTTTTGAAGTGTATTCTTAATTTTAACTAATCCTAAGCTCCAGTTTCTATGAAGTTAAATTGGCAATTGCGACTCTAAATTCTCATAATTTAGGTTAAAAAATCGCATTTAACGTTTTTCTTAGCTTTGCAAACAAACTTACGCCAAATAAAATTTTTAGAATGTCACGATCAGCTGCCGAAAAGTCCCCACTGCTCAACAAGGAGAAACTGAGACTAAACCTCGACGCAGAGTCGCATCGCCACGTAAAGCTGAAGGACGTCGGCAGGGCTTTCAGCGGGGACTCCGGAGCGACAAACAGCCCCAGCCCGTCCGAACACAAAAACTCGACCTCCTGGGAAACGCTGGTGCTCTTTGCGGTCAACTTCAAAAAGCTGAACGTCCACATGAACATGGGCAACGTGATGGGAAACGTCATGTAAGCGTACAAACGGCAACGCTTCAAGATTGACATCTCAATTTTTCGACAGGTGGCTGACGAAGGACTTCAGGAGCGAAGGACGACTGAGCATCGGCTCGACTGGGCACAAAAACCTCTACATCGCTCTAGGCCTCGGAGGCTCCAGCTTGGACGCCAAAGGTGGCATTGTCGGTGGCAACATTGAGATTGCAAACATCGACACTTACATTCACATCCACGAGGAGCCCAACATGGAGCCCGATCATACTGTGGGGTTGCGGTTGTACGCCCTCGAGCTGAGGTTGGACTACATGGCGACGTCCGTGCTTATGTGCAGAGTTAGCGATCTGAGCGTTAATTTGAGGGATGAATGGAAACTGAACCGATCTGCCTCAGGAGGCTTCATGCCAACAAGGAGGTATGTACCCGTTGTATTATTTTATTCGTTTATTTCAAATAGGAAATCGGAATTACGAGAAATTTCTCCTTGCGTAATTGTACAAACATAAATTATAGGCTGACAAAGAAAAAAATTCTAACAGCCAGTCTTATAAAGACCACTAATCTGACGTTAACTTTAATTCACTGTTAAAATAAACAAATGCGCATCAACATTTGTTTACTAATGAATAAAATGTCCTAAGCACTGACGTTTTGATGCGCTTTTGTTTATTTTAACAGCGAATTAAAGTTAACGTCAGATTAGTGGTCTTTATAAGACTGGCAGTAAATAAATTAATTGCTTAAGGCTGGTTTATCAGTGTGAAATTTTCAGGGTTAATTACTTTTATGATTGCGAAGTGCGACTCAGGAGTATTTTTTTAAGTGTCCGGAAATTTAAAAAAAAATTAGATACCCAGTCGCGATTCAATTCATATCTTTAAGATCATTACATATGATTGCAAAATCAAATAATAAGGGAGAAACATTGACAAAAAGATGACAATATTTTTGAGTGAAGACGTGCTCGAACAGCTTAGCAGGCTATAAACGTGGGAGGTGCTGCCTTGACGTCCTGTGTGCGCTGGGCTACTATGATAAATAAGGAACTTTTTGAATAAAGCAAAAAGGAACGAAAGTTTATAAGCTTGAGCGCTCTAAAAAACAGATTACAAGCAAACTTGAAAATTAATTTTACGACGTTTTCTTACGTTAGAAACATTTGAGGTTAAGCAAACCATTGAATTGTTATTTTGAAGATTTTGAGTAGACACTATTGCAGAATAATTAAGCGGGATAATGAAAATGACCTGCCTGTTTTATGAACCAATACCAATTTATCATAAATTATTATGTTAATTTTATACTAAATAGTGTGCCCCACTTGGTTATTGTAGCAAAACAAAGTTGAAAATTGTTGACATTGAAAAATAGACAAATTGACAGTACTATGTCAACACAAAACAATGAACTTGAAGATCTGTTGAAAACTCAGTCAAATTTTTGGGGTGAATCCAATACTTTCTTTACTGTAAAAGGAAGTAAAAAATAAAGTATTATCCATTTACTTGACATCCGCACTGTCAATGCCAAATTTTTGAAAAATATCTTGAATATACTCCCAAAATAATGTGTTTTTTATTAGACTGTACATTAATTGTATTGTTAAAATGTCAAAAATAGCAGTGGTGCCAACATACTGTCCCTTTGACAGTGCGGATGTCAAGTAAATGGATAATAATTTAATCTATTTACCATTATCTATTCTATACATATATAAAGGAAAGTCACAACCCTGACTAATCAACGCAGAGCCGTAACCACTGGTACTACGAAGTTGAAATTTGGATGGAAGATTCAATTTGTTATGTAAGGTAGTGCTAAGAAGGGATTTTTTGAAATTCTACCCCTAAGGGGGTGAAAAGGGGAAAAATGCGTTTTTACAAATTCCTCAATATCTCTTACACCCGATGAGATATCGACTTGATGTTTACTTACAAAGATTTTTAATGCAAATGCCTAGAAACGTATTTCCGGATTTTGCCCTAATCTACCCCTAAAGGTGCAAATATGGATTCAGGGTGAATTAAAGAAGCCTTCGTACCTCCTATGTTTCTTGAGTTAAAACATTCTTTTTTGGCATATAAATGTATTTTTAAAATATCTAGAAAGGGGTTTAAGGATTTTTTTAAATTTACCCCTAAGGGGGTGAAAGGGGGTAAACTGTGTTTTCAGGAATTCCTCAATATCTCTTACACCCGATGAGATATCGACTTGGTGTTTACTTGCAAAGATTTTTAATGCAAATGCCTAGAAACGTATTTCAGGATTTTGCCCTAATGTACCCCTAAAGGTGCAAATATGGATTCGGGTTGAATTAAAGAAGCCTTCGTATCTCCTATGTTTCTTAAGTTAGAACATTCTTTTTTGGCATATAAATGTATTTTTAAAATAGCTAGAAAGAGGTTTAAGGATTGTTTAAAATTTACTCCTAAGGGGGTGAAAGGGGGTAAACTGTGTTTTCACGAATTCCTCAATATCTCTTAGACCCGATAAGATATAGACTTGGTGTTTGCTTGCATAGGTATCCAAGGAAAATGTTTAACACCACATTTTAGGATTTTGCCCTAATAAACCCTTAAATGTGCCAATCTGCATTCGGGGTGAACTATAGAACCCATTGCATCTCCTGTGTTTGTTGAGTTAGAGCATTCTTTTTTGTCATATAGATGTGTTTTTCAAATCTTTAGAAAGGGGTTGTAGGGTTTTTTTAATTTCACCCCTAAAGCGATAAAAAGGGAAAACTGAAAAGGGGTAGGGGGTTAAAATTATTAATTTTTCCCCTCTGGGTTCATTTCAAGATAAAATGGAATGAATGAATTTTTTTAAATTTTACCTGTAAGGGGTGAAAAGGGGTAAACTGTGTTTCCACGAATTTCTCAATATCTCTTAGAATAAAATAGAAGAATTTCTGAAATTCCATCCCCACGTTGTGGAAACGGGTATCTATTTATGAATACAACATTTAGTTTGTACATATATTTTTGATTTTATCTCATTGTTACACTAAAACTATAGCTTTATCAATCTATACAATTACACACGCATTTCCGGGGGGTACGTGAAGAATAAAAGAGTTAAGGAGAACTTTTTTCGGAAGAATATTGTTTCCTTTTTAGCTACAATATTGTTTTGCAATCTTTGTTAGTTTAGCGTATTGAATGAGGGGGGCGGGGGACCCCAGAATTCATTTAAGATTTAGAAGAAGAAACAAAAATTTGTAGTCCGTACGAAGAACGGGCATCTTGCTAGTGCTTTGTATAAATACAAATTCTAAGTGGCTGAGGTGATCTGAATACAGCTCAAAACTTCATATAATGATACCGCCACTTATTAAACAATAGAACTACGAACTAACCTCAACGCTTCAAGAGTTACATGACTGCAACTAAGCTTTTTCTCATAACTGGCGATAACCAGTGAACACTTATCCACCACATGTCTAACTCGCATACAAATGTATTTATTGCATAGTATAGTCGGTTCAGCAAACATAAAAACACAAAGTGGCCTTTGATTTCCAAAAGTTCACGAGTGTACTTCCAAATGTACCATTTTTTAGGAATGTCGATCGCGTCCATCCAAAACTGAACGATACCTTGTGAAAATTTCCATATTTTTCGTTAGGAGTTACTAACATGTGAACAAATGAGCACTGTAAGTCTATGTCAAATTCGAGGTTTATTAGGTTAGATTTTCCGTCAGTTTTATATTTGGTTATGCCATTGTCAAATATTTAAAAGCTGTTTTGTTTCTCCTTTAATGTTAAACATAAAATTAATAGTAAGTTTAAAATAGCTTTGCATATATTTTATAAACACCAAAAACCACAAAAAACTTGAGTATCTTTCTAATCAGTGGTTTAGAATCCAAATTGGTAGAAGTTTGTACCCGTTCGTGTTTTGCAATAACTGCTAAGCAGAGGTTCAATCGATTTTTATAAAATTCTCCACATTGAAAATGTGATTTTAGGGGGTTTATTAATAAAGATGCAGTAATTTTCACAGCATTTCCTTCCGGTGACAGACATGGAATTATCTCTATTACAATGTTATTAGTATTATTGTGGATGTCTTAAAAAAAATTACATCTAGTATGCTTTGAATTTCCCATAATGCAATACCAATAACCATCTAGTGACACCATATATGTATTATACATATATTGCTAGTAGGGTCTCGGAACGCCCGAAAACATTACGGCGCCGACATAGTCTCACTCTGAGTATAAAGCGTCTAGTGCGCGCATGCCTGAGAATTCGAACTCCGCCTTTAACAGCGAATGTTAAACTTGGTTGGTTCACTTCCTCACCGCGCGGACGCCGCGCTTGCGCATAGCTCACCATTATACATTGAAGAGTTGGTTGTCTGTCTCGCTTCCTGCGTGAGTTTCCCACTCATAGCCGCTAGCAATACAGTAAGTATTACATATATGAGTGACACATCAAAATTTACATGCAAACAAAATTCAAAACCTACTAGATGTAATTCTTTTTAAGACACCTACTATATTAAGGAAATGAAATATCGACTTAGATAGGCATTACGAAGATCCTCTGTCTAGTAGATATATTAAGCCTAATAGTGCTGTCCAGATATTAACACTAGTCAATGTTTCCAGACAAGTACAATCGATTCGTTCTTCTAGAGTGTGAACAATGTATTCTGACATAAGTTTTCAATGTTCTGTTTCATTTCTGAAGTACCGGTGCATATTCACAGTTTCCTGTAACACTAGAGACCCTGTGTATAGCTATGTAACACGTAATTATTGAGTCTAATAAACTGATAAATATCTAGTACGTACAATAGCTTAATAATATAAAAACAACTTTGAGAATTCGCATCCGGGCAGTAATGCAATATTTTCAAGTAGATGTTCATAATATGCAGCCTGAATTGCGCGTAAGACGGCGCCTCTACAATCACAGAAATAATGCCTGGAACTACAAACGCGCCAAGCCGTAATAGAGACGTTTAGTCTTCCTGGTGGTAACTAAACTCCCTAATGGAAATTGACACTTTTTGTGTTAGGTTAGGTTGATTTCAGTTTAAGGTTATATTTTCTGAATAGGTACATTGTTGCCGGATCTCTGTTTAAATTAAGGATGAAACATTTAAATGATTTGACAATTGACGAGAGAAACAAAAATGAGAACTAATGCCAATCGATGCCAATAAGTTATCGGTAGTTGTGCTTCTGGACTACTGTAAGGCATTTGATACGATTAACCACACCACTTTGATTGCTCTATTACATTTTATTGGTTTTAGCAATAATGCTACTTCTCTTATTAAAAATTATTTAAGTAACAGATCTCAGAAAGTTATTTTAAATAAAAAATACTCTACTCCATGTGCTGTACTTGCTGGTGTTCCACAAGGCTCAGTTCTTGGTCCTCTTTTGTATTCAATATATTCGTGTTGTTGTTTTAAGGCTCTGAGATATTGCAGATATATATATATGCAGATGATATTGTATAGTTTCTTCCCGAACGATGTAGATGCTGTTATTCGGTTACTTTGTTCAGATATAGATATTTTAATCAAAACTTTGGAGGCACATAATTTAAAAATTAATGCAAATAAAACTGTAGTGTTACTTTTTGGTAAAAATAAAATAAGGGAAACATATGAAGACAGAATTTCCATTAAAGTTAAAGATGTTAATATAAAAATTTCCAAATGCCCTAAGAATCTCCGATTATTTATCGATTCCCAATTATCATTTAGCGATCTCATCGCAAGTACTATTAAAAAAGCATTTTCTAACTTGAAACTGATATATAGCTACAGACATTGTTTAAATTGTTAAATTAAAATATTACTTTGTGACTAATTGGTTCTATCGTAATTTAATTACTGCAATTCGGTGTATGGACCCCGCCTTGATAGTATGGATTGTAAAAGGATTCAAAGAATTCAAAATTCATGTTTGAGGCTTATTTTTGCCATTAGAAAATATGAATCTGTTTCTTCCAAGATAAATGAGGTAAAATAGCTTAACATGAACAACAGAAGAACTCTACATGCTTTATGTTTATTTCACAAAATTATTACTACTGAAACTCCTCCATACCTTTTTAATAAAATTAAGTTTACTTCTACTAGTCATTCATTTGATCTTAGAAATAAAAATCTAATTGCTATTTCATTGCACAAGTCTCAACTGTATAACCGCTCATTTAGTTATAATATTGCCAGTTCTTATAATAGTTTACCTAAAAAATTTAAACCTTTATCATTATCTAATTTCAAACTGCGTCTCTATCGCTTCTTAATGGGTAGACAATAATGTTTTTTTGCTGAGTATTATTTGATTTTTTCAGCAGCTCTCAACTAAACTAAACCACTGAACGGTTGTCCTTGCTTCTCTTTTATTTTCATTCTTTCTTTCTTTATTTTTTTAAAATTTTAATCAAATTTTATTTTTATTTTCACGCTTTGTATGGGGTTAAGTGGTAGAACAGACTGCTATTAATTTAGCATGTCTGAACTTCGCCCCTTTGAACCTTGTTTTAGTTTTACCTAAGTTACTATGTAAATTATGTTGCTTATATTTTCTTTGGTTGGTTCAATAAACGGCATTATTATTATTATTATTATGCATAAGAGAAGCATTCAATATTTATGTTTATTTTTGGATAAGAATTGTGTACATGCTATGAATATGCCACTTTATTTTACATGCTTGCTGGTGTGGAAGAATAAAGACGTCACAAACTGATGCCAAATAAATTACTAGAGCAATTGAACAATAATAATAATAATAATATTTATTATACCTCTGGTAGTATAAAAGGTAGGATTCATCTACACGACAATTCTCAACCCTACCCACACAATCACATACATATACTGCACTAGCACCACATTTAGATAAGAAAAAATTGACAATATCACATTCAGATAAGCAAAACAAAGAACAGTATACAATATAAAATAAAATATGCGATATGGCACAAACAAAATAGGTAATCCAATCACAATTTAGACTTAACCATTTTTTTTAATTTTTCAACAGAGATTGTTTTAATTACTGCATGTTTATTTAGGATCTTTGGTGCAACATAAGAGAATCCACTTGTATTATGCTGAGGTATGTTCAGTTTATATTGGTAGCGTGTATCTCGTTCATGAATTTCCCTTCGATGTTTTAGCCTTTTATACAAATATTCTGGTCTCTTTGATATAAAAACACTATACACGAAGCACGCAAGGTGAAGTTCTCTCCTCTCACTCATCCTCAACCAACCAATGTGTTTAATGTGTTGACTGGTAGATTCTCGCCGTGGTAATCGCAGGCAGTAGTGGGCACAGGCGTTTTGCACTCTTTGTATCCTAGCTTTGTTTCTTTCCGCCAGGAAAGCAGCGTACACACAGTCACAATAATCAAACACAGACAGTACTAATGAGTCTGTAAGAGTTATTTTAGCTTCAGCGGGCAACATATCTTTATGCTGATACAATTGTTTAAGTTTTATAAAAGCACTTTGGAATTTAATTTTTACGTGTTCTTCAAATGAGAGCTGTTCATCCATTCGTAGACCCAGATTATTAACACAAGTTGAGTACGGTACAGCAACATTTTTTATTATGATATTTCCCTTTCCTTTACATGCGCTACAGAAAGTTTTGACCCAAATACTATCACTTGCATTTTATTTGGATTTACAGATAGTCCATTATCCTGACACCAATCGACCTCTAAATTAATAGAATTGATAGCTGATCCTACATCTTTTGCGTCAATAAAATATAAGTACTGCATATCATCCGCATATTGTACCATTCTTGATTACGGTTGGAACATCTGCAGTAAATATTGGTCTTATAGAAATTAACATGTGAAAAATGTAAATATCTTGTCAAATGGATGGCTTGCTGATTTTACTTCATGTTGATTTCCACATCTGCTACATAACACTAAAATAGTAATAAGTAGGTAGGTAGTAAATTATTATACATTACGCTGCATTGTTTTTCCTTTCCAAAATTTCATTTTTTAACTCGCGTTCTTTTAAATCTGGTCTGTCCTTTTTAAATTGGAAATAGCATCGTTTAATGGAAATTTTTTGTTGTAACAAAATTATTTTGGGCATTTTTACTTTTCCTTTGACGGAAATTTAAATTATTTTTACACACTTGATATAGTATTTAACGATACAAGTTTGATTATGAGCATCTTAACAAAACGAGGCGGTGAGCCGAGTTTTGCGGCAATCAAACGAGTTTTGTTATGTGCCATAAGCAAACGTGTATTGTTCAATATTTTATCTTCATCAATAAACTCTGGTTCAATGACTGAGTGCGGTAATATCTATCCATTACTGCACTCAGTGCGGTAATGAAGCTCTTAACGATACTAAAATTAATTTGGTTAAGAGTCCATAACAACACCGATGAAGATAAAATACTATTACAAGTTAGTAACTTGTTAAAATAAACTTTCTTGATTAATACAGCGACTTAATAAATTGATGTTTACAAGTGAGGAACAAATAAAATCATTTATTTTTTTACGAATATTAAAATAATAAATCTGGCAATGTGGTGGCAAGAAAATGTCGAACTGACACTGACAGAAAAAAAAGTTGCATCCTCTACTACATCACCGAATCAGTTGGTCCAACATGAAAAGAAAAAAATCATAGCCAACTCTGTCCCAAAAAGGTCGTGAACGGATTATAGGTCCCTGTCTAATTCTTAGTATTTTTTTATATGGATTGGTTTGTGATGACATTTTTACTTTTTACTTCCTTTTACAATAAAGGAAGTATTGGATTCACCCCAAAAATTCGAAATTGAGTTTACAACAGATCTTCATGTTTTAGAGACCCCTGAACCCAAAAAACAAGTTTTTGTTCATTGGTCTGTCTGTCACTCTGTGTGTCTGTCTATCTGTGAACAAAATATCTCAAAAATACAAAGAGGTATGGCGTTGAAACTATGTAGATGCGACAGCAAGCTTTTGAAGAAAATCGCATAACCGGAAGTATGGTGTTTACTCTTGTGATTTTTCAGTATTTTTTTTCGATTTTTGCAAAAACGGCTTCTACGATTTTTTTCAAACTTTACATTTTTCTTACATTTTTAATGTGTATTGATGTGAGATCGGTGATTTTCCAGTTGAATACCCCTAAAATGGGTTTTTTTTTCTATTTTTTTTTTATTAACTCTTATTTTAAATAGAACACCCGGTATATTATTACATACTAGCAACCAGTGTCTCATTTAATAAAACAAAAAAGACCGTTTTGCAAATAGAACGCGTATTCACCACACGTACGTATATGACGTCATTGTTGGTAGCAAACTACCAGTCGCATTCACCTTGATAAAATTATCCTAGAATCTAACCTAAAAATTTAGGATTAGGATAATTAAGATAATAATTAGTGTTAGAGACTGAAATTCGGTTCCTGACCTGACATGACCATTCCAAACATATAACTTTAATAACTTTTTTTCTCTATCTCTTACGGTTTGGCTGCTGAAACAGCGTCCCAGACACACAAAACAGCGTCCCAGACAAGCCTATTATATACAGGCTGTTTCCTAAAAAACGCCGCAACCCATAACTCCGTTGTTTTAAATTTTAGACCCAACAAACTATATACATTCTTAAATGGCAAGACAAGAGCTACCTTTTGACATCGCCCATTCGTAAATATCTTTCAACTGTTTTGAGCAACGATGTTCAACTTTTTTATTTTAAATGGAACACCCTATATATTTTTAGATATTTGGATTCAGGATGAAATTCTGCATGCAGTAGTATGCTTCATTTGTTTTTTGGATACTTAGAAATGTTTAAAATATTTTTTTAATATTGCATGTAGACAGTCGTACAATACCATAACATTTTCAAGTGTGCCGTGGAAAACAATCAGAATGTTGAAATATTTTATTGGAAACAAATTTAAACAACACTACAAAACGTATCTACAAGTATTGCTCACACTGAGCGCCACTTTGTTGAACACACAACTGACATCTTCTAGTTACTCCATTGGTCTCATTCAATATCGAATTGGGAGGTATTTCGCGACAAGCATTGATAATCCTCTGTCTCAGAATATCTTCGTTTTCTGGACGTGTTAGATAAAATATTTCAACATTCTGATTATTTCCCACGGCACACTTGAAAATTTTATGGTACTGTACGACTGTCTACATGCAATATTGAAAAATTATTTTAAACATTTCTAAGTGTCCAAAAAAGAAATGAAGCATACTACTGCATGCAGAATTTCATCCTGAATCCAAATATCTAAAAATATACAGGGTGTTCCATTTAAAATAAAAAGTTGAACATTGTTGCTCAAAACAGTTGAAAGATATTTACGAATGGGCGATGTCAAAAGGTAGCTCTTGTCTTGCCATTTAAGAATGTATATAGTTTGTTGGGTCTAAAATTTAAAACAACGGAGTTATGGTTTGCGGCGTTTTTTAGGAAACAGCCTGTATATGGATTATTTTTGTAGAATTTGTAATTTTTTAAAATTCTTGACATGCTTAAAAATTAAAAATAAAATTTTTGGCTAATTATAAGATCACTGTAACAGGAAGTTGTGTGCGTGTATGCCAATAGTTTTTTTCTTATTATGAGTTGTATTGCTTCGGCAAAATTATACAATATTTTTCTATTATGTCTCACGTGTAGCTGTTTTTGTTTGCGCATAGTATCAGGGCCGTATTAGTAACGAAGTAGAAGAAGCGATCGCTTCTAGTGCAACATTTTTAAGGGGGCAAATTGTGGGTAAAGAACAACAATTGTCACAGAAAATTTTAGTCGAAGAGCCGGCTACAATATGAACTTCGTCAGAAGGAAGGTAAATGAGTAATACCTTAAACGAAAGGTTGCTTTGAGATCAATTCAAAATGCCAATTTCCGCCGGGATATTCTGTCGAGAAATGAAAAAAAATTGCTCATTTCCGGTGTCTTCTTTTTAAACATTTTCACATGATAAGGAAGACAAATGAATATAGGACAATAGGTACTAACGGAATGCATCGTTGTGCCAACTGCCAATCGACGAATAATCGGCGGCACAACAGAATTATTATTACTATTTTCAATAAATCACGTCTGTCATGCGTAAGTTAATTGAAAAACCTATTAAACAAAAGCATGAAGCTTCCCTTTTAAGAAAATATCATTGTGCCGGATATTAACCTGCAAAAAATTCGTTTTACTGACCTTTCTTTGACGTTAATACTCAGCTATTTCCAGCGCGCCTTGTTTGAATGCCGCTCCGCAGTTTCGTTAATATTCTACTTGTTTTATTCTTAAAACAAGCATTTTTACAGCGAACATTTTTTTATAAACCACATGCCTCCAATGAATAGCATTTGCGGAATATTTTTAAATAAAACTCAATCATTTACATCTTTCAAACTTCTTTTTGCCGTCTTTCATCACGCATAAATCAACAATGAAAATGCATCCTTACACAAAATCACAATTCTTATGTGGCGATTACATACAGCTTACAGATTCTAGATTGAAGCGCGGTGAAAATCGGAACTAATGTTAGAATCTAGTAATTTCCAAGTTTCGTATTGGTAACACTTTTGACATCTACCATATTGACATTAAATTGTTAACCTTATTTAAGCTAAATGACACAATAAATCAGAGGCGTAGGCAACATTGTGGTATGGCACATTTCAAAACAGAATTAACACACAAAAATAGCAATAACAAAATAACAGAATTAACAAAATCAACAGCAATTTTCACACTTTAAAACACAAAGAATCTGTCAAATGATGTTAGTCCCTGCGCAAACGAAATCCCTCTACCCACCGCTACTGATTACTTGTCATTTAAAATATAACCAAACTTTGTATGTTTGACATTTACTTTTTTTCCACATATTATTATTGCCAATTCAGTGAAATTAAATATGATCACAGTGCCTTTCATGGCCTACCTTGAGAGTCAATCTAGACTCTGTCAGCTGTAGTAAATGAGCTCCGTCGCTTTCCCACCACATTATCCATCGTTTGCTTGGATGCAAGCTTATAGCTGTCAAGCTGTACAGATTTTGCTTCTAAAAAAATCACTTGTAGAACTTTCACTTGCAGAAATTTGAAGTTGTAGAGTTTTTAATTGTAGAACTGATGCCCCCTCGTTAGAGAAGTTTAGCTTAAATCACTACAGGTTAAAGGCTAAGTTCTTCTTGCATTTTCAACTTGTACAAAATACAAAGAATAAAATGTCAAACATTAACGCTAACATGCGAGTCCACACAAATATGTTCCTCGCACTCCGCCAAATTCACTTTAATACGGTAGATGATGCAATCATGTGCAATACTCAAAATGTGGTAGCAGTTAGCACTGTGTTGAAGATTTCATCAGATATATTGCTTGCAAACGAACAAACCTGATTTCCTCTTCAGCTGCACGCAAAACCTGGATTTGGGCTTCGTTAATGTCCTCGGTAGATCAAAATGGCACGCAGTGTGTTCACTGCTAAACTCGGTTGTTGCTGTAACTGCTTCTTGCTTAGAATTATATGGACCTCGGGGATGCTTTCCAAAGTCGCACTACACTCATGGAGCTCTGATGTTAACACCCAGAAAACAAGTGTCAGCTGCGGTTTTTGCAGACAACCCTTCGCTGCAGCAACGCGACTGCTAATGTGCTCATTTCCCGCACAAAATCACTCACCGCGTCTTTCCGTTCTAATTTTAGATGCATCCGGCCAGCCTTGCTAGGCACGTAAACTCACTTGAGCGCGGAAATTCACATATACAGATTGGTGGTGGATAATGTATGTAATCAAATGAGTTAGAAGATTGAAATAGACCATTATGCAATTAACATCTAGTACCTGTAAAATCAAGGTGTTTTGTTTTTAGAAAACACTGAATTCTAGGATAGGTACTAGGTTTTAAGTCATATATGTCTATTTCTGTCTCACTTATACAAAGTTTATAAACTGTAGCTAGCTCATTTGACTGCTTATGTTCATATTATCTGCCACCAATCTGTATAATGCATAGTTAATCTAATTACTACATAACAAAAAGTTACAGTTCAGCTTTACTCTAACGTGTTTGAAAAAAAAGAAACTCCGGTGAAACGAATCAGGCCCATTACAATGTTTATTATTTTTAATCTTTTTTTGTCATTCCAAATTCTGTGCCATTTGATCCCCGTTCTTCTTTTCGTGAGTAGACCAATACAAATTCTTCTTATTTCTCTATTTCCGTGCCTCTCTTGTATTCCAGCTATATTTTTTCAATTCTGCTGCTTCCATCATCTTACCCACTCTTGGTAACATTTGAATATTTATTTTTCTTATTGTCCTAAAAATTTTCTGTATAGAGTTGCTAATTAAAAAGGAACCATTTCCAGACCAGCAAGCATATTTGTGCACGGTGACTTGAGCTGGGACCAGCTGCAGATAATGATATCCAAGTCATCAACGGCGGACCTGCTCAAGATGTTCAACAAGCTGGAGGAGTTCTTCTCCCAACAGTTCAACAGCAGCAAGCGAGCCTTCAGCGGGCTCTCGCAGACCCCTCGGGCGCCCCGCATCACCCCGCAGAAAAGTAAGGGCTCGAGTAAAGGTGTCCAACGCCCAGTTGTCACGGCAGTTTCAGGCAAGGAGGCCTGGGCCAGCCAGCCGCAGCCGAGCACGTCCCAAGACGCACGCCACCACAGGCACTGGCAGCGAGTCCTGATGCAGGTGGCGGGCCTGCAGCTGACGACCATGCACTTGCCCCTCCCTTCGTCCGGCACCGTCCTGGGGGGCACGATGGAGCTGCACGGCAATAACATATCGTTGGCGTGCTTCCACGGCATCAATTTCAAGAGCAAGTCGTGGGCCCTGTTTAGCCTGAAGGAGCCGTGCATTACTTTCAACACCGAGGCTCAGGAAATTCCTTCAGGCGCAGGAGCTGTACCGACGCAGGATGTTCATATAGTGCAAACGCTGACGTGCAGTCTAGGATTAAGCACTTACAAGACACATCATTCGATGGCAACAGTTTGTAAAGTGTCTCGCAGCGTCATTTTCCCACCTCAGTTCAAGTCGCTTCAAGAATGGTTCCAGTATGCCTTTGCTAATAGCCAAATAGATGGTGAGTTATTTCTCAGTTGCCCACACATGCTTTTAATTGTCTTAACTTTTTACAGAAGTGGACAGATTTCCATCATTAGAGCGCGAAAAGCAAGACGGCACCAATTCCGTCGAGCGTGGACGAAGCAGCACCAGCACAGCCAGTTCTCCGAAGCTAACGGATCCAAACCACAACAGGGAAGTGATTTTTGCCCTGCCCAGCTTGCAGCTACACCTAAAGACGGAGCACTTGCAAGCTCCCACTACTCCTGACATAGCAAGCGAGAAACCCATGGTCGAGTGCAGTTTCATCACAGAGTTTGAGGACCACATATTCGTAACGGTGGATGCTGAAGCGTTTTTCTTCCTGCACGATCTAATTACCTCCTATTTAAAGGAAAAGGAACGAATGGTACGAACTTCTAGTGTCCTCATAGCGTAGTAAATCATAATATTAACTTTTTAGCTGGGGAGCTCGTCGTTTAACGAGAAACGAAGCGTAACAGAATCGGAGAAGTCGAGGTCCTCGCCGTCTTCGTCCAGCTCTGCCTCGTCTGAGCAGAGCAAGGCCAGCAAGAATTCGTTTGATGACATCTTCACAAAGGACTGGCGTAATTACAGTTGCAAGACGTGGCATTTGGAGCCGACGGTGCGCTTGTTGAGCGTTGCCGGGAAGTACATCGAACCGTACGGCATAGATTACATACTGCAGAAGCTGGGTTTCTCCCATGCGCGCACTACCATTCCCAAGTGGATGCAGCGAGGGTTCATGGATCCTTTCGATGCCATTTTGGCCGTTCTCACCCTCAAGATGGTACAGGTCGTTAAAGGTGACGGGAACAAGAACGACAAGGATAAAATAGAGCCAAAGAAATAACAGTGCAGACTGTAGAGACGTATTTTAGCAAATTTGTTCTAGGTAAATGTATTTATTGAAGTTTTTTAAATGCAAATCCTGCTTTTATTGTTATCGCATTAGTTAAGAGTATTTAATAGGTTAATGTGGAATAAAAACAATTAAACTTTGTGTTATAATTATTTGTTAACAATTGAAACAATAATTGTACAGCCTGTGACACAAACAAATATACAAAGTTTTTGAACTGGCGTGCCTACAAAATTAAGTATAAAATAAAATATTCGACTCCATTGGCACCTAAAATGCTTTTGCCTAAATTAAAACTAATAGTACAATACAGTTTTGGTACGAGTAATGCCCTATTATCATTAAAAACATGCAACTGTAACATTTAAACATTAAAAAATGATCGCAAGCAGCTTTCAAAATCCTTTTCCATTAATATGATGGTACAAAATCTAAGTAAATTGGCGGACTAGGTCGTAACATAAGCAAATAACAGAGATTAAATCGGGTCCTTACATATCTTCGATGCCATTTCTGCTAATGGCTCGAGCTCCCTCTGACTAACAAGTTCAAACTCCGTCACGAAGTAATAGAAGTGCTTGTAGCATGTGTTGACGTGTGCCTCCTAAAATTGCAAGATTTTAGCATACCAAACCTACACAGCCAAGCTCGCATACCGCAGCAATAGTGACCACATTTTGAAAATGGTGTATATAAACATGTACAAACACTCTGTGTAGCCTTGCTAGTATTTTACTGCAATGGCTGGGAAAGTTCTTTGGGAATGGAAGATCCGACGTGCAGGGGAAGAGTGCCTGGTTGTTTATCTGTGCCTCTATCCAATCCATCAGGTTGCTCACGTATTCCCGTGCCGGCAAAGGTGTTGGCCTTTTGTACCTTAAATATAGATATTAAACTTTTGAGTGCGATTGATTTTCTACTTACTTATCGCCGTCTGCCCACAAATATTCGAAGCGGGGGCCTCCTGACATTGTAGGGCATGTTTGGTCCGTGCAGTAGTCGGATATGGTCCCGTATATGAGGTTTATTCGATTGAAGAAGTCCACTACGTGGACGGCGATCCAGTCGTTCAGGTCTTCGCCGGGAGGCAATCTTACGGCAACACGCAAGTTTATGCCCGAATTTAAACTGGCGCACGCTTGCTTATGCAAGCTGTATCGAATTGTACCATGTGCGAATCTTTTCTTAGGCCGAAAAGTCTGGAAAATAAGAATGCAAATAATATTACAAATACAGTTCTTTTCAATTTGAATTATTGGCACTTACTTTTCCCTTTTGGAAGAAATCTAAAAAACTATTTAGAGCCATTTTACTGGAAGGCAAGTATTAAATTTACGGGAATAAGTTTTTGTTTGTTTATCAAATTTAGATGGTTATGTCATACACTGTCAAACTACGGGCCACAATATTTATACAACCCGAATTTCACATGGGATATTAGTCATACTGCCCAACAATCCGAAATTCGTAAGGTGCAGGATTTATCAACAGTAAAAACACAAGAGGCCGGCAGTACGGCTGAGTGGTGATGCACACAAAACAATACCTGTGATGCATCTCTCACGCCACTTGCAAAAGTTAAGCACCAGTCTGCTCGGTCAGAACTTGGATGGGTGACCATCTGGAGAGCGGGCGTGGTGTTCTAGCCAGACAGGCTCCACTACCCCAAGTACCTCCGCCGAATTTAAAATGCACACACCCTCAGCGGCTCGGTGCGATCGGCACCCCGACACTGTAAACTGTATAAGGGGTTACAGATTATGTATGTAAAAACACAAGAGCTTTGTTGTTATCGAATAAATTTATCTTTGTAACTAAACAATTTTGCTAATCAGTAATTTTACGAGCAAAACTGAAAATCGCGAGACCGAAGGTCGAGCGATTTTTTTAAATGTCAGTTAATTGAGCGAAATTACTGATGGAAAAATTTTGAGTTACAAAGAGAAATTTATCCTTAAAAGAAAAGCTTGAGTGTTTTGTGGCAAGATAAATTAACGACGTAATATATGAATGAACAACAATAATAAATTATCACTTATAATCTCATAAGAGCATTAATTCTTTCCGGTAATTTTTTAGAGTGCACAGAAACAACGTATTAATCGGCCCTCGCGTGTTGTCTCTGTACACTCTAAATCTAAATAAAAAATTACCGGGGATGAATTAATGCTAGAATGTAAATTTGACAAGAAAATCGTAGCGACACGGCCATAAAAAGTAAAATTTAAACTTTACTCGAAAATAAAATATCAAGTGATATCAAAAAAAGTATCCATAGTAAGTTGTTAGTATGTTGGTGGCAGTGTAAGTCTATGTCAAAATCGGTGTTAGAAGGTTAGGTTTTGCGTCAGTCTGTCAAATTTGAGGTTAGCAGGTTAGGTTTTGCATCAGTTTTGACAGAGAGTGACGCAAAACCTAACTTGCTAACCTCGAATTTGACAGACTAACGGAAAAGCTAACCTACAGTAAATGTCAAAAACTTACCGCCTATTAATCACAGTTAGGTTGGTCTATCTACAAAAAATTTCCAAGAAATTGTGTTGTTGTCTTGGTTACGGCTCGTGAATTAATTTTTCTATTGGTCATTAATGAGTGTCGTACGATTTTCACATATAATCTCATAAGAGCATTAATTCTTTCCGGATTTTTTTTTGAGTGCGTTCCAACAACGTCGTATTAATTTGCCCGAGCGGGACTCGAGGGCAAATTAGGACGTTGTTGAATGCACGAAAAATAATTTCCGGATATGAATTAATGCTCTAATGCAGATTCGGTAAGAAAATCGTAACGATACAAGCCCTCAAAGTTAGGCTGATCTACCTACAAAAAATTTCCAAGAAATTTTGTTGTTGTCTTGGATACGGCTCGTGAACTAATTTTTCTATTGGGTCATTGATGAGTGTCGTACGATTTTCTTATTAACTTCACCAAGTACCTAATTATAACTGACAGGGCAGACATGAAAGTAACGTACGCCTACTAGATCACTAGATGTAGTCTGTTTATGAGGAACAGGAGTTTTTATCGCTGTAAAAAAGGATGCACCTTTTTTATCGCTATAGGAATTGATTTATCAGTTCACAATTTTTTGGACAACCCGAGATCCACTAGAAGGAAACTCTATTTTAAAAAAATAATTAGAAGAAAAGTTTCAGAAATGCATTATTATCAAAGGCATCAAAAGAGGGGCATCAATTTTTTCGTTTTACATCGACATAATACATATATACCGCAGAGGTATTTTATTAAATAGCGGTAAAGTGAGATCTTGGGCTGTATATATTTAAGCATTTAGTAAAGATGAGCCGGCAGTACGGCTGAGTGGTGTTGCATAATCTCACGGCACTTGTAATAAGTTAACCTCCAGTCTGCTTGGTCAGTATCTACTTGGATTGGTGAACATCTGGAGTGGGCGTAGTGTTCTAGCCCGGAGAAGGTAAAGAGTCAAGAAGGAGTGTTTACCATAAAAGTTGCGACAAGGTGGCTGTTGCAATAACTTTACTTTTTCATACTTTTTTTGAAAATAAAAACCTGCTTACGATCTAAGTCTAAGAACTAGTAAAATTTTAAGCTATCATACAATTTAATCGGTCCAGTATCTTCGGAAGAGATAGCGAACAAAGATACATACATACAAAGAAAGAGACTACCGATTTTATGGTATAGATTTATTTTAATTTTATATAAAGGGCAGTGTAGATAGAATTTTTCATGACCACCCTTGACCAAGACAATTTTAGACATCCCCTTATCAGTTCACAAAACTCGTTCATGCATGTAACATGTGAGCAAATAAAACGAAATCAAGGTTGGCTTTGAAAAAATTAAGTCATGTGCTGTATTACTTCTGATGTTTTTTATTTATGTAAATATGACAGTTATTATAATAGTCCATATCTAACACAATGTGAATTATTATTGGACATAATGTTTCAATTTTCAAAGCCAAGCTTGATGTCATTTTCATTTGCTCACATGTTATTCAGGTATAATGTATCAAAAATGTAGCAAATAGTGAAGTAATGAACATAGCACAAAACAATTAACCTTTTCCAAGTACTTCACAGTGACGTCATAGCTCCACCCAACAACAGCTGATGGAGGACAACTTTTGTATGGTTTATTAGGACGCTTGTGGTGATTTTTCGATTTTTTTGGCAAAAATCGATATTTTTTTGACGTTATAAGTTTAGTTTAGTTTATAAGTAATTAAGTTTGCTATTTTATGGATTTGTTGTGTTATTTACGACTATCGTGAATCGTGGCTGAGCAATAACTACCTTCTTTGAATGAACTGTCTGAAAGGTAGAAGTATTTTTTAAATAAATGTAAATAAAAACGTAGTCTGGGTTAATTAAATCACCAGATGCCGCCGGTCTTTCTGGGAATTCATTGCCTCTGTTAAAAAGTGACCTCTTCTATCTCGCACAGCAGGAAATTCAAAATATTTCTTTTCCGTCTCTTGGTTACTCCTATTTCAACACCCAAACACCACAAAATCTTCGCATTTTTATCAGTTTCAAGGTTATGTTCTTTTTTCACTGTCAAAAATGTTACTTAACTAACGTTTGGATTAAACTAGAGACCATTTCATTAAACTATTTTACAAGTTTATAACTTCCTTCAATTTTCAATGAAAAGAGTATTTTAATCCGAAATACGAAAGTCTTACCCATTTGTCGGTTGTCATTGATATCCGCATCACCATCAAAATTTGTAATACAAATCGAGTGCTGCCTTTATCTGTTTACACAATTAAAAAACAACACGAGTAAACGAGTAAACTTTTCTACACAATTAACAACACGATCATTGGAAAGCGAGAAATAAGCAAAAAGACAAAAATGCACTTATATAAAACAATATACATACCAACACTCAACTATGAATCGGAAAGCTGGACAATGATAGATAAACATAAATCAAAAGTAACTACCTCAGAGATGAAATACCTACGTAAAGTACAGGGAAAAACAAGACGAGACCGAATCAGAAACCAAGTCATCAGAGAACAACTTGAACAGGAACCTGTGGTACACACAATTGAAAATAAACAACTCAAATGGCTAGGACACGTAGTACGGATGGAAAATAATAGAATACCGAAACAGGCTTATGAAGCAAGAATAGAAGGAAGGCGACCGAGCGGAAGACCTAGAAAGACATGGGATGATACAATAACAGAAATAGCATCAAGAAGAGGGAAGACACTAAGAGAAGTGAAAGAAATGGCTAGAAGCAGGAACAACTTTAGGAAATGGATAGATGGATAGAGGCCCCAACGCTGTAATGGCAAAAAGGGAAAGACAAAGAAGAAGAAAAAACAACACAAACTACACTGTTGTATTAAATAAACTCAGTACAATAGTTCAAAACGTATAACATTAGAATTTATGGAAAGCTTCCATAAGAAAGTTAAAGTTGTTTGTCCACGATCAGGTGTTAGTAGAGTTAGCTGTTAGGGCTCAGCTTGTGAGGTCACTTGGAAATACTCAATAGCTTATCCAAACATCCTATAACATAAAATCGTTGGTCTCTTTGTATGTGTCTTTGTTCGCTATCTCCTCCGAAGATACTGGACCGATTAAGTTGTATGATGGCTTAAAATTTATTAATTTATGATTTATTAATTAAGTACGTCACGGTCACTGTTATCTACACTTATAAAGGAAACACACAAGACACAATAAAACACTAAAGTTTTAGGTAACCTTCTTCTATCATGAAAGATGAACAGAAAACTGCAAAAAAATATCCCGTGTAGCTTAGTTTTCTTGTACGGTGTGGTTAATATTATTATATCCAACAGAAAATTACAAGGAAAAATAAAGAAAACTCAAATAAAACACATATTTTGTCAATAGGAAATACATTTCAAAGAAGCATTATTGACTAATTTGTTTTAACTATTCGTATTTCGTTTTTGAAATGGTGTTAAAAGATAAGAAATTTTGTTAAAATTAAACATGACAATGCATACTCATGGTGACCTGATAAAAATAAAAATGGAAACTAACATTGAACCGGATATGGTAGCTTAGTGGTTAAGCATTCTGGCTAGTAATCTAAGAGTCGACAGTTCGATTCCCGATCCCGATAAGGTTTTTAAGAATAAATAAAAGTGGATGAAAACTTCTACAGAATGCCATCATTCGGAAGTGAGGTAGTAAAGTCGTGGGTTTCATGGTACTACGATGGGTAAAAGATTCCTTGCTAGGGTTGGAGCCCCGTAATCTCGGGAAAATTTTATGTAGGACTTTGACCATATGACCACAGCAGTCGGTATCTAACGTACTTGGTACTTCGCATGCCTAGACCTTGTCCATAACAAACAACCATTCAAAATTCTTAATGTCAAATTTTGACTGTCAGTTGAACATCAGATTTATTCCAGACTGTAATTTCACTTGCATTTGAATTGCTCTAACCATATGAATATGCAGACATTATATGGGTTTTAGGAAACCGTCAAGAAAATTTTAATGAACCCGCAAGGGTGTACGCCATACGTTTTCTCAACAGAAGGCACCCCTTTCATACTGTGATAAGAGCTGAAGATCGAAGACTAAGAGAAGCTGGAACCATTATTGCAGCTCATGATATGAATGAAGGTCGACCAAGAATATCGGAATCCAACTTAGAGAAAACCATTTTACAAATAGTAGGTGAAGATCCAGAAACTAGTATACGAAGTATTTCTAGAAATTTGAGTGTTTATAAAACTCGTGTACATAGGATTTTAAAAGATGATGGACTGTATCTTTACCATAAAACAGGAGTTCAGAATTTATTGCAGGAAGACCATCCACATCGATTTACCTTTTCCGAGTGGTTGGTAAAAGTCCATAGAAGAAACGGTAGTAAAAAAATCGCAGATCAACCCCCCTACAGTTTATACACCACGGCAGCTCTGAAAACTCTTTACTCACCGCGATGCATGGCCGAACTAGCTCAAATTTCGGCGGCCTTGGGTCGTAGGTTTAAATCATCAGTTGTATACCCTGAAATATCTTCAAAAAAGGAAAAGAAATGGGCTCCAGAAATCAAAAGATTTCAAATAATAAGAGGAAATAAACTGCAAGTGACTAGCGTTTAATTAATAAGTAATAAAAAGTCTTGAAGTGTCAGTAATAAATAATCAGGATAATTAAAATGCAAATAATGTGATAACAAAGTTGTGTACGTTAACTGAAGGTTGCGACAAGCATAAAATCAAAAAACCCTTTTCTGGTTATTCTAATAACTGTGAATTCAAATTATTCATGGTTTATGCATACCTCATTCATTTAATAATTCCTTCTGCTTAGGCTATTGAAATAAAAAAGCGTGACTGTACCTTTTACAGAGGGTCAAAACACATCAAAATTGCAGCTTTAAATACTGAGCATAATTAAATATGGGCTTAAGAATTTAAATGTAAAAACAAGAGCATGTATGAAATCAAACATTACATGTTAATCATTGTAAAAAGTATGAATTTAAATTCCAAATACTGACGGGTTTAAAATGCACAGATGTGAATGCCTGGTATTGAAGTTAAGTTGATATTTAATCCCGGAGTAGCACTAACTAGCCTCGAAACATATGCTGGACGTGAACTGCTACACACATTGTCGAAATCGCCGTGGATGGACCGGTGATTGCAGCGGAAGCACCCTCAAATGGCAGCAAATACGCAGAACGCCAGCAAGTGTCGAAAATGCAATTAGGTTAATAACTTGGCCTTCGAGATAAACTCGTGGATGAAACTGTTAATAAAGAGCTAAGAAAAAAAAATTTAATTCCTATGGGAATAACAAAACAGGAAAGCGCCATCGTACCTGATCATAATCAGCCCTTGGGAACACAATGCTCATAAAATTTGGTTGAGCGCACATAATTTGACTTAATTAAAATCAAGCCTTAGCCGCGCCGATGACGGCGGGCTCAGGTTAAGACAGCAAGTGCCTCGGACGAAAATTTCGTTTTCAAAAGAAAGCTTGCATTACAACGGCTTGCGATAAGAGATAGCACAGGTCAAAAGAGCATCTCGCGAACGAACTCAATCCAGGTACAAAATGCGCTGGTTTGGAAAATTTACAAATTCAAAATGCAAAGGATTTATAATTCAAATAAAAATATACAGGTTAGGCCTGAAATAAATTGGTAACTGGCGAAACACTTAGGCGAAGCCAAAAAATTGTTTCACCCTCCGACGCGATATGTGGGTGCAGCTCAATGGTGCACTATCGCATTATGCAGGTGTAGTTCGGCAATGGTTTAACCAACATTATCCTCACAAACGGATCAGTTGTGCAAGCCCAAGAACTTGGTCAGCAAGAAGTCCGGATTTAATACTTTGAACTTTTCCTGCCGGGCCACTTGCAAAATTTGGTTTATGTTACTCCTGTCTAAGGCTGCCAACCGTCCCGGATTGTGCGGGACGGTCCCGCAATAACAGTACTAGTCCCGCATTCAAATACCGCATTGAAAACGTCCCGCAAAATGTCAAATGCGTCCCGCTAGTCCCGCATTTCTTTTAGTCTCGAATGCTTACGACGGCTCTACGCTTTCCCAAACTGTATTCTCGAGCTGAAAAGTGTCACTTACAATTCATGGTACGTGATATACTATTCAAAATAACAGTAAAGGGCAGTATTTTTTTTTCAATGCCTGCTTGTAAAGCTGTATTTTACCTACGAAAATCTCTATAATAAAGTAACATTTTAACGATGAGTGTTGATAATATGCTACCACTGATTTGTCTAAAAATGGTAATTTTATTTCTTTAAATTTTCGGTTTTCCGAAATGTAAAATGACAAATGCTGGCATAAATGGATACAGAATTTTTTCTCTTCAAAAAACTTCCATACAAGTTTGCGCTAAAATAATTAGGGAAGCAAATACTTTTATATGAAAAAAATTACCATTGAAATCCCTATGGTGCGTAAAGCATTTCTACACCCTGTATATCTGTATATAGTGTGTCCCCCCCCCCCCACCCCGCCAATCATAGTAACCATGTCCCGCATTGAAGCCTTCAATAGTTGGCAGCCTTACTCCTGTCCAAACTTGAGAACACCTTATCGATCGAATTCATGAAACAGCCACCACTGTGAAAACGTTTTATAATAATGTAGTAATATTTTTTAGGCCAAATAATTGATTGAGAATTATTTTATCTTACAGTAGCGCCTATTACCTTAAATACATTATACAACTGTTTTCAGTGACTAAAATGAAGTTTTATTCACAAGTGTAGTAGTCGGAACTGGAGCCACCGCCATGCGTGTAATAGTCACTCCCGTATTCATAGTCGTTCGCCAGAGGCTCGCCGGCGACTCGCCGGAGTTTCGTTATGAATAGTATGTTGGTGGCACTGTACGTCTATGTCAAATTCGAGGTTATCAGGTTAGGTTTTCAGTCAGTTTTGACAGAAACTGACACAAAATCTAACCTGCTAACCTCGAATTTGAAAATGAAGATATCAGATGTTGAAGATAAGGATTCAATACTGATTGTTAAGGTGCCCGATTCAAAAACCCATTCTGAGAGAATTTTTACCGTTTCCAATGCAGATAATATAAAATTGATTAGAAAATACCAAAGTTTACGTTCATCAAACGCGTCAAGTGAACGGTTTTTCTTAAAGTACAGCAAAGGAAAATGTTCCAGTCAAAATGTGGGGATTAACAAAATTGGTGAAATACCAAGCTTAATTGAGAAATGGCTTAAGAAAGAAAGTCCTAAAGATTATACAGGGCATTGCTTTAGGAGAAGCTCTGCTACACTTCTAGTAAATGCAGGAGGTGATATAACTCTGATAAAGCGACACGGTGGTTGGAAAAGTAGCAACGTAGCAGAAGGTTATATTGAAGACTGCATAAATAACAAGATTGCAATTTCGAATAAAATTCAACCTTCCGCAAAAACAATTTCTGAACCATCTACGTTGACTTGCAATGAAATGCCTAACTTAAAATTCTTGGATAAATCGGGAAATAAAACTGACAACATTTCTAACTTAGTCGAACCTTCCACGTCAAGGAATACTTTTAATAATGGTATTTCGAAGCTACAGCGTTCACTCGAATCGGGAATTATAGCGGGAAGTAATTTTTCTGCGTGTAACTTTAATTTTATATAACAAAATAGTCATGTTGACTTGTAATTGCCTGTTATAATTGTTTCAATAAAATTTTCTTCTTAGTTTATTCTGAATTTTAGAAAAAATTTTTTTCACCGTTGAAAATTTTTTTTCACCGGTAAAAAATTTTTTTCACCGTTAAAAAAACGCGCGTTTTGCGCACTGACATTAATGCGCAAACACCCATTTTTTGAGCAATTGTAGAAAATAGTAATTTATGATACAAGTGCGTAAAGCTACTCTTTAGAGTCTTTAGGCACGAGTGGGGTAGAGTTAAGACGCAAGTGAGCGAGCGTTTTAAGCCCCGCGAGTGACTAAAGATGCTTTACACATGTGTATCGTACAATATTTTATCTACGATAGAATCTAGAAAACAAAGAAAATATAATTTTTTTTAATGTAAATTAGGATTACCAGGAACCGGTCGTAATTTTGCGTGTTTTAAAAATTTTAAAACACGTTGCTACTGACAACGTGCCTAATGAAATCTGTTAAACACGTTACTACTGACGACGGAAACTAATGAAAACATGTTATTAAACAGTCGTTTTACAAACTTAAAACTGCCAACTAAAAGGCAATTTTACACACTGTCGTAGATAAAGGCCATATTACGCCTTCTATCGAGGGCCAATAAACAAGATTATGGTTCCAAAATGAAATAAAGTAAATTTACATACAATTTCATACTGACGAATTTTATGAAAAATTTACAAAGATGTTTTATGAAGCTATAGAATAGAACTGTGGTACCTATCAAACGTTGGTTACGCTGTAATTAACCGTTCGGTGTGAGGAGACCCAAATAGGTACCCCAAAAAAATGTCAACAAAACTACAATTTTTTCCTCAAAAATGACTAAAGATTTTAATCATGTTCACAGTTGACAGTTTCCTCTTACTCATAAGTGATACCCCAAAGTCAGTACCTATCTGCCCAAAATTTCAGGGAGAGGAATATCTGGGGGTACACATTTTATTTCTTTGCTGAGCTTATGGGGTAGGAAAACTGGAGCTGCGCGAAGTCTGTTGATCGCAAAAATACTAGTTTTAATACTAGATTTGACCATTTGAATGACCACTTTAGCTCCCCGATATTGATAATGTGTTTAAAACTCGAAAAGGGGCTTTTAATAGTATATTAAAGTATGAGTGGATAACAAGGTCTTTAAAACACGCGCAAGTTTTCGAGCTCGACGGCGTAAAAATTTAGAAATAATTTTTGTCGTGATAAATCGAGAAGGCATAATAATATTGCTACTATAGTTATGAGAATTGTTTACGTTTTTGTCGCGTCCACGTCAGTTGTTGCATTCAGTCGTGTCAGCAAAAAACGAGGAAAAATGAGTGAAAACGAGATTTCACCCGATATAGAAGCATTGGCCGAACAAGCGGAATCGAAAATACTACCGTCGAAGTCAAAAGACGCATACATGAAGGAATATGGAAAGTTTGTAAAGTGAATGGAACTGAAAAAAGCCATAAATTTAAATGAAATGTTGATGATTGCTTATATGTTAGAAATGGTAGGTAAGTTGATAAACAGATTAAATCGTGAATGTTATATTTGACTTTTTTTTTCAGTCTAAGACATATAAATGTTTAACGGTATGGTGCATGCATTCTAAATTGCAGGCAATGTTAAGATTAAAAAGTGGGATAGACATATCAAAATACAATAAGCTACATGCATTTATAAAAAGTTTGAACAAGGAGCAAGAGGCAAAAAAGTCTTGGGTGTTTACGGACGAAGATTTACGAACATTTTTCATCGATGCTCCTGATGCTAGCTTCTTGTTTTTAAAGGTATGTGTATGAATTTTCTCTAAAAAAAGTCAGATAATGCTTTCAATTTTCAGGTTGTCACCATTTGTGGAATTTTTGGTTCATGTAGGAGACAAGAAATGTGTGATTTGCGGATATCTGATGTCAAAGAAGAAGGTTCTATGTTGGTGGTCAACATTCGTCCGTTAAAAACGGGAAAAGGCCGGAAATTCGTTATTGTAGATAGTGACGGTGGCATACCATACGTTCAGTTGTTTAAAAAGTATCTTTCTCTTCGCCCAAGCAATGTTAACACCGACAGAGTATTTTTAAAATATGAATCTGGCAGATGTATTCGCCATGTTGTAGTAATTAATACTTTCGGAAAATGTCCCTCTCTGGTAGCGCGTTTCTTAAATCTGCCAGACCCTGACAAATACACTGGTCATGCATTTAGGTAGTTTACAGTCATTCTATAAATGAATTAAAGATTAACAATGGTATTTTTTCAGGCGAACCTCTGCTACAATTATGGCAAATGGCGGAATGGACATCGATCAACTTAAGCGTCAAGTTGGTTGGAAGTCTTCTACAGTTGCACCGAGTTATATTGAAGAATCCATCGCAAACAGGACGAAGGTATCAAAACTCATTGCTGGAATGTTCAGTGGTGAAAGTACTAGAGTCTCAGTTGCTGCTAATGGGGAAATAAACTACGTGTCTAGATCATCTACATCACATCATAATAGTCGACATAATGTTACTGAAAGCCAGAAGACAAAATCGGGAGCTAATCAGATTCAGATATCTAATAATGCAAATTGTTTGAATTTCTACCTTAATTAGTTTTATGTTGTTATTTCAATAATTTTTTTTCAATAAAGATAGCGATGAAGTTATAATGTTACCTATATACCTTGTTTCCTTGACAACCTTTAAAGCTCGGCGTGCTTTAATCGCCTGTTTTCGCAAGCTCAGGCGTGCTTTAAACGGCGATTCTGATGTAGGTATAATAAAATAGTATATTAAAGTATGAGTGGATAACAAGGTCTTTAAAACACGCGCGAGTTTTCGAGCACGACGGCGTAGCCGGAGTGCTCGAAATAGAGCAAGTGTTTTAAAGACCAGTTATTCACGAATACTTTACGCATATTTTTTATTATACCTACAATACTGGAAATAAATTACGCACTAAAAACTTAGAAATAATTTTTGTGTCGTGATAAATCGAAAGGGCATAATAATATTGCTACTATAGTTACGAGAATTGTTTACGTTTTTGTCGCGTCCACGTCCGTTGTTGCATTCAGTCGTTTCCTTGACAACCTTTAAAGCTCGGCGAGTTTTAATCGCCTGTATTCGCACGCTCAGCCGTGCTTTAAACGGCGATTCTGATGCAGGTATAACAAAAAAATATTATAAAGTGAAACAATTGTAAAATATTGCAGAGTCCCTGTATATAGGTTTCCTGTATTGTGCCGTTTTTACAGATTTTGTAACATGTTACAACCGATAGTTTCACACAAATGTAAATCTAAATCTTAAGTAAATTGGCCGTATATTCCTAATAGTCGGTTCTAGAGATCCTAAGAATGATCCATACTCTGAAAGCTCTCCCATCAAAGGCAAGTTAGCACAGTTGGTTCTCATAACCTCTCTGTTTCTGATTTAGATAAAAAGTGTGTGTCAAATCAGGCTGTTTGCCCAACTCTTTTAGTAAACTATAATTATACAGGATCTCTAAAAATATTGTAAAGGTCACTAAATATTGTTTTTGTTTCTGCCATCTATCTGTTTAGTATGTCATCCCAATGTTAAGTCGTAGGTCTCTATACAGTTTCCGTCTGATGCAAAATAGGGCTTGTAGATGGCGCACCGGTACTTCTTGCGGCCTCAATGCCCAAACAATGAACTAACTAGATAAAATGGCAGAATTTGTGTTTGTAATTTTATTCCATATTTTGCATTTACCCAGCATTTATTAATTGCTCGGCTAAATTGCTAACGAAATTTGATGCGAGAGCGACGGCAGCGTTTCCGAGCAATTCCGCGAGCGCAGTTTTCAATTCGAGATGTAAAATTCTAAGTCGAAACGGGCCATCTTATTGTTGTATACAGGTGTCCCAAGATTTTTGCATTTTTTAGTTATTTATGTATAAAATGCGGTGATTAGTGCAAACGTGATGAGAAATGGATACTAAACTTTGCCGGATATGCGGAAAACTGAGCGAGAACTACGTACATATATTCAAAACCGAAGGACTTAAGAACAAAATTGAAACATGCCTCCCTATCATTGTAAGTTTTACTACTGCAAGAACGTTTCTTTGAAGCAAAACGCAGCTTGTAAATGGTTTGCGACGTATAAATTACGGCTGCAATATTTACACTCTCAACGAGCCTTTCAAAAGTACTACTTTGGGCTCCATAACTTTAGAAAGTGTAACAGTTTGAGTGTTCTAATTCTCAAATCTTACAGATTTCTATTTATTTTAAATATAATCAATGTATACTAACTAAACTCACTATTAATGATTGTTTTGTAATTTCAGGTATCACCACATTGTTTACTACCCGATACAATATGTTCAGAATGCTTGGAGAATGTGGACAATTTTTACAGTTTCATAAAAAACTGCTTGCAAAACATCATCGTATTAGAAGCCCAGTACGATATCATGGAGTCCTGTTTGAAAACGAAGAGGAAGCACGAGAAAGGGTGCCTTACAGACCTCACTCTGGTGCGATTCGACAAGAACATCCAGACAGACGAAGACTTTGCAGAGCTGCTGCTCCACAAAGAAGAAAACTTCCAGTTCACTGCTAACGCCCTCCGCTTCAACTACATAGAGGTAGAAAAACTAAGTGCGGCCCTGCTTAATGCCGAAAACATTCTAAATGGCAAAGAACCTGACACCTTAGCGTCTACAAGTAGCTTTAATATCAAGCAAGAACCAACCTCGTCGTTCGCTTTAGTAAATTACGAAGTGGAATCCGACGATGAAGCAGAAACGGAACCAAATGACAAGAACGTTGGGGAAGTGGTGATTGTGCCAAAGATTGAAGTTCGGAGCAGGATAAAATCACAGCCGGTAGCGAAGAAGCCGTGTTTGCCGGAAGATATGGAATCTTCATATATGAATCGTAATCAAAAGATGTACTTTGATGACCCCGAGAACGATTTAATAAGTGAGATCGCGCAGCGAAAAGACTTAAAGAGGAAAAGCGACTCCGTTCTGCCACATCGAACGAAAATTTGCAAAATGGACACGAGTAGCAGGAGGAAGAACAGGCAGCCGAAGAAATTGGAATATGCCAACAAAGCCGATACAAGTGCCGTTCCAAATTTAACCTTTAATAGCTTGGAGAAGATTTACGAAGAACTGGAGAAGACGAATGTGGGTACAACGCTTTCAACAACTGTTGATAAAGTGCAGGAGCTTGCGGAAGAGGAAGCTAAAGCACAGCAGGTAAAATTAATTGTAATTTTTGTTATTGATTTGTATCTATGAATTTCTTTTAGATTTAACCTAACTCTTGACAGCTGTCATGTTGACAATAACTCACTTTTTTTTAAATAATTTCAAGGCCTGCATGATTTGTGTTTATAACTTTTTTGGATTATTCAGGTGGAGAAAGACATCAACAACGGTTTGCCTCAACTGTGCTTATTATGTGATTCTCAATTTTCCGGCCCTACAACATTAGCAGCACATGTGTACGAAATGCATGGCATCGATATGGCTCAAGTGATATCATCGGAACCGGTCATGGAACGCAAGAAAAAACTTCCTAACCTGGTCAAAATTGCTGATTTGAAAACCAAAAATGATATTCAAGGTAATATAAATTAAAGGCTTTACAATCTCAACAAACTGTTTTTTTAGATGCCTCGAAAGAGCACTCAATGGAAGAACCACCCACGCTTCAACCCACATATGTATGCCCCATCTGCCCAGCTGTTTTAACGAACCGTTCAGATCTCTTCACTCATTTAAAAATCAAACACAGCAAACAGGCGCCGCTCCTATGCGGACTCTGTTTGCACATCGCTACATCCTACCCAAACCTCACTAATCATCTAGAAACCTGCAGACAGCAGCACAACGTATCGTCCAAATATGTTTGCAAGATCTGCTCCTACCACGACGACAATTCTAAAGCAATGGAAAACCACGTGGCCGTACACGACTTCATACTCGCCTTCTGCAAGAAGCAGGCGAAGATGTTCGACCCCTGTGACTACATCGAGGTGAACTCGAACTGCGAGAACGCAATCAAGCTGCTGACATGCACAGAGTGCAACCAGGACGGCTTCGTGACGTTCAAGGAGTTCAGCACGCATCGCCGCAGCCAGCACCAGATATTCCACTGCGACCTGTGTAATAAGTTCTACGGACGCAACTCACACTTGTGGAAGCATGTCAACCGGCTCCACAAGGGCCACCCCAGTATTACGTGCCAGCTGTGCTACAAGACGAGCGCCTCCAAGTACCACCTGGCTCAGCACTTCAACAAGATCCACAGCGCGAAGCCGTTCAAGCAGAAGCAGGGGGATGCGGGCGAGGACCCCTCGGAGCAGGTGAACTTCATGAACCAGAAGTTCCAGGGGTTCGACTTCCAGTCGGTGCGGCAGAGTTTCATGCGGCAGGAGCTGCTCGAGCAGGAGCGCAAGTTTGCACCGATCTGCGTGAGCGACGACGCGAATTCGGACGGCGAGAACTCGGAGGTGTACGATAAGGAGGCGAATGTCAAGTTTAACATCAAGCGGGAGGTAAGTTGCATATTTTAAAATTTGTTTTACTTTCTACCAAGGAGTTTTTTTTGGTACAAGTATAAAAAAAAGAAATTTTTATTTCGCGTGAAGTTTTCTCTATGACTTTTTTTATTAGGCTGATGTATAGCAAGCCAACAAAAGTGCGACAACGAAAGGCAGATTTTGAAAACTAATTAAAATTGCACAAATCACATGTCTTTCTTTGATCATCTACCTGACTTAATTTTAAAAAGATGGTACCATAGAAAATATATTCGTCATCCATTTCTTCAGTAACATCTTTCTTGGCCAAGAACAATTGTCCATGAATTTTTCTAGATAGTTATAATAATAATAATAATATCCTTTATTGCCAACAATATCGAAGAACACGACAAAGCAACGTCACAAATTGATGGAACAAGCAGAAGGCTTCCTAATTTAACTATAAACAATAATAATTTTACACTACAATGATAGCAATTACAAAACTATGAATTACAAAACTAATGAAACTACAATTCATGATAAAAAATTAAATGAGTAGAAACATTTTTGGTGCAACCACTGGTTCAGCTTTATTTTGAAATTGTTTATATGATTAATTTCCCTAATATTCATAGGTAGCATTCTGTATGCCTTAATGCACATATAGAGTGGACCTCTTTTGAAAAAGGATGATTTGATCTTGTAGTTTTTACGATATTAGTTTTTTTCTGCCTCGCTTTCATCACTATTTTTCTCACTGTCTTCATAGTTTTTACTTACGGTTTTACTCATACTTTCATATTAATGTCTGGTTGTTGTTTCCAACTTTCTTCCTCCACACTTTGCTTTATTCTTGCTCTTTTTGTTTGAATTGTTGGTTCACTTTTGCCATTTTCTGAGTAATATAATAATAATAATATGAAGCTGTACGATTTTCTTCCACTCTTTGTGGTCTTTGGCTTTGTCTCTCTAGTTTCTTACTTCCTTTGCTGTCGGGTTTCCTTCTACTGCCTCGAACCATCTGTTTCTTGTCCTCTTCTTCTATCCATATTGATTTTGAGCACTGCTTTCGGTATTCGGTACATTTTCTCAACATGACCCAGCCGCCTTACTCGTTGGGAGATCATGAATTGTGTTATCTTTTTTTCTCCATGTAACTGTCTTAGCTTGTCATTTCTTCTGCTTTCCCATCCTTCTGCTACTCTCTTTCCTCTGTAGATTCTTCTTAGGATTTTCTGTACCGACACTTCTAGCTTTTCCTTGTCTGCTTTGTTCATCAGCCACGTTTCACACCCGTAAGTTACACTTTTGTGTTACACTTTTAGATTTTAATATCGCACTTAACACACCTGCACATCTGTTCCTTGTTACTAGCCTGTTGTCAATTTTCTTACTGTTGTTTCCGTTCTCTGTGATTACAACGCCCAGGTAGGTGTAACTCTAAACTCTGTCTATTTCATTATCCTGTTGTTATCCAGCTGTTCCGGCTTTGCTTCCCATTATCGTATATTTAGTTTTTCTTTCGTTAATTATTAAACCAGCTTTCTCGCTGCTCTTTCCAGATTCAGTGTTATTTTCTTTAGCTTCTTTGGTGTTCTTGCTAACAGTGTGACGTCATCCGCATATTAGACACTGGTAATTTTTGTTCGTTACTTTTCCTGTTTTATTTATCCCACTTTCTCTTATTACTTCCACTAGTATTAGATTGAAAAGTGTCGTGAACAGCGGATCCTCTTGTCTTAGGCCCTTCTTGACGTTGAACAGTTCTGACAGCATCCTATTTGCCTTAACTATATTATAGGAGCCAGTTAACGTTACATTTATTAACTGGATTTCCTCTCCTGGTATTTCTAATTCTTCCATCGCTTGGATTAATTGAGGTCTTCTTATTGAATCGCAAGCTCCTTTGAAGTCCATGAAAATAGCATGGATTTCCGAGTTCATTCATAGCAAGTGGTTTGAATTTCTTTCAATGTGAATATTTGGTCGGTTACTGACTGGTTTTTTCTGAAACCTACCTGATATTCTCTGATTGCCTCTTCTGCAAAGTATATTTCTCACAACTGTGGCTAGCATTTTGTAGGCTGTATCCAATAGCGCGATATCTGAATAGTTTTCACATAGGGTATTTTCGCCTTTTTTGTACAACGGAATTAAAACTGCTTCTTTCCACCGATAGGGCATTTTTATTTGTCTCTATATTTAATAATAATGTACTTTATTTAGCATATATAATTGCTACATTTACGTTTAACTCTATTCTAATATTTACATTGTTATAATACAAAGCATTAAAAAATTTTAAAAAATTCTGCACAGTATTTAGCTAATTTTCACTTCGATACTTCTCCCTTAATCTAATTTTAAATATCCTTATGTCACCTACGTTACGAATATTATCATGTAGTTCATTGTACCTAATAAATCCTTTCACAAACACAGAATTGTAACCCACTCCCTTAATTGCAGTTTTGACGTAAAAGTCCTTGCAGTACACTAGATATCTATCAAAATAAGATGGCATACTGCCCAACTGTATCTTATGTATAAAAACTAATGTCTGGTATTCCAGCAACTGTCTTACATTCATCCAATCCAAACACTCCAACATATCACTTATTCTGGTATATCTGTTAGAGTTCAATATCATTCTCATACCTCTATTTTGCAGTTTTTGAAGTCTCTCTATTCCACTATTATTACTCACATACAGCACTGTACCGCAACAATAGAACATCGGCAAAATCAATGTATTATATAACGTGCATATCTTGTCAACACATTTTTTAGTCTATATATCACACCTAACCTCTTCCCTATCTTCCTAGATATATACTCGATATGATCATTGAAACTAAGTTTATAATCCACCATCACTCCCAGATACTTCAGCACTCCTACAAACTGTACATTTATGTTCTCAATTTTAACAAATTGTTGATTGTCCACCATATGTCTGTAATCGCCTTCACTACTGACACACATAGCTTTTGTTTTACTAACATTTAATTTCAGTTTATTCATAGCAAACCACTCACTCAAAGTCTCCATTTCCTCATTGACAGTGTCAATTAGCTCATCCACATTGTTACCTTCCAAATAAATAATAGTATCGTCCACAAAACAATGATATTTACACTTTTTCAAGTGCTCTCCCATATCGTTTATGTAAAGAGCGAACAATAAAGGCCCCAAAACACTTCCCTGCGGTACTCCCATCTTGACCTCCGGCGCTGTAGATTTTCGACTTCCATATCTGACCTTTTGTTTCCTATTCTCAAGATAGTTCCTAATCCATTCTATGCAGTTTCTTCCTATTCCATAAGTCGATAGTTTATCAATTAACCTTCCTCTATCTACCGTCTCGAATGCTCTTTTCAAGTCCAGAAACACCACCACCACCGAAGCCCCCTTGTCCCTATACTCCTTCCATTCTGCAATTACACACTGCAAGGCAGTTTTGCAACTGTACTTTTCTCTAAATCCAGATTGAAATCGGGATAAGATATTTTCTCTGACATATTTTTCTATCTGTTCATAAATTACTTTCTCTAAAATCTTTTCAACAGCTGGCAGTGTATTCACAGGTCTGAACTGCTCACAAAGCGTAGTTTTGGCCACCTTCCGTATTGATATCACCACTGACACCTTTAATTTTTCCGGCACTTTACATTCTTCTATCGATGAATTAATAATGTGGATTAATGGGTTCTTTAATTCGTCCTAGTAATTTTTGATAAATGCGACTGTTATCGCATCTGGACTGCTCTTATTGGATAAACTAAATTGAATTTTTCTCAGTTCTTCCTCTTCTATCATTCTGAAATCATCCAATCTACAACCCCTGAAAGACAATACAGTCTGACATCCAGTCTGCCTTATTGTACCCACAATTTCTTCTATGCTGTCTATAAAGTAGTCATTTAATTTTTCAGCAATCACTGCAGCTTCATCATAAACAACTCCACCAAATTTCACCACGCCAATAGTATCATCTATATTTTTACATGTTATTTCCATCAATTTTTGTCTCATAATATTTCCGTTTTTCTCTATTTATTAACTGTACTGTTACATTCCTCCTTCTGTACTCCTCCCAATCTACTTCTGTACCTCAGAATAAAACTGTATTAAGTTACAAAATCTAAATTTTACAGGAGAGCGATTTAAAGATTTCTTTGATAAATCCCTTCTATTTCCATCTGTTTGTGACAAGGAATTTTAATTATTTTTTGTAAAATGTAGTAATGCTTAGACAATCAGGTCCACCTTGATTTGTAGGATTTGATCCAATTTTAAATCTACTAAGTTGATTTAATTTGTTTTAAATGGACTTAATACAATATTATTTTAGTCTCGAATGATGTTGATTGGATTTAATATGGTAATTATCACAAGTTACTTAGGATTTAGTATTGCAATATTTTTTACAAATTCAAAAATAAATAAAGTTGGTAGGTACTTGAGAAAAATAAGAAAATATATTTATTAACATTCTGTAATATAAAACTAAAATTCAACTCTAAATACGTATACAAAATTCTTAAAAACTAGTCTTCTTGGTCTGCTTCTGTTTCATGATGTACCAAGTTTTTGTAATAATCATGGAACTTTTTAAGAAGATTCTGTAAATGATTACATTTTTGTGTTGATATAGGGTTTATAGGTGGAATTACATCGAGAGAAACGATTCGTCTTGCTGTTGTTTAAATTAGCTTCCTTAAATTCTTTGGATTCAAAATCAGTCTTGTAGTAAAGTACGCCTTTGTGGGAAGCTCTTACTTGTAAGTGCACCATTTTGGATATACTGTTATCTTCACTATTTCCTGTTTTTTTTTACGAAAAACAAATGGCGACGTAGAGTTGTTGTATAATCGTTTGAAAATCCTCCGTTTCCATGTTTATAACTTGATAACTTGAAAAGGATTATTTACACTGCACATTCATGCCAATTGTTGCCAGTCCCATGGCGTTTTGATTTGGAAACCAATGGTCTTTTTTCTTTCTCTTTCAATAAGAGAATGACTTGCATCAACCTCTAGGTGAGTGTGCCCCCTTAGCAACAATTTGTGATTAATTGTTTTAACGTAGAAACCGTGACCATAATTATGTTTCTAGTTTGAGAGAGACAGTTGTCAGACCAAAAAGTTATTTGCTCATGTTGCGGTTTTATATTTTCCAAACCCCATTTTAACAAACCTGAAGACATTTCTCCTTAGCATAGAATTTCGGCTTAGACCGCGGTCTAAGCCGAAATTCTATGCTAAGGAGAATACTTCGAGTAACCGCGAAAGCCTCAAACAGTACTGAAGACATATCATTTGCTCCGCGACCTGATTTTGACTCGTCCCATATAATACATGTCACCTTTTTATTTTTGTATTCAATATAAGTACATTACAGAGAAACCTCCAAATAGTACATTACAACAAAGATTAAGTACAATAAATCACGGAAAACAGTGATCTTTGAAGGGTCGTATAATGTATAATTGTATGGCCATAGTTTTAATGAGTAGAAACTCTAAGAATTAGTTAAGACAGTTGTTGCAAGACAGTTTTGTAAATCCACATATAATATTAGTTCACGTCATTTTTTTTTGCAAAGCGTCTTCTTTGTCTTTCTTCTTTAGATTATTACTTCTGGAAGCCTCAACAAAATGTTCCTCATATTCCGTAGTTATACTATTTTTATCATCTACATTTGCATGTAACCTTACTAGAAAGAAGCTACATTAATCGCACGTGTCATCGTCGGAGGGTTTAAATGAGAGATTAAATTCTGTGTTGAATATATCAGAGTATAGCCACTCTTTCGCCATAATGTTTTCTGCTAAATTGTTTTCTTCACATTCACATCTTGGATAAATTTAAATGACTTCCTAAAAATTTTCTCTTAGACCTTTCTCTAGAGTAATGCGATTCTTCAGCAGGAAACTTCAAAATATGATCACACACTTTAGCATAATGGGCTTGCTTACCCCTTTTATCAGGTGCAATAATACTACTGGGTTCCTTTTTATTTATTGCCGTGGTTATAAGGGTTTGCGAGATATTTAATGTATTACATTACAAACTCAAGTATATTCTCGAGCATCTCCGCGAGCCCCAGTCTTAGATCTCTGTCTAGTTATAGATACACATTTTACATGTGATGCCACGAATTGGCACTTGTGATTAATATCTTTGTTAGCGCCCCAAAACATGACATTTATTATTGCTTTTCAACTTTCTTGAGTTATTTTATCAAAACATTTGAACTGGCAAGTTTCTTTGCATGGTGGACCAACAGCTTTGGCTACTATTGTAATATTAGTCTTAGAAACATGTTCTTCTCCCGCTGTTACTTTCTGCTTTTGAATGTTTATTTTCCAAGAATTTGTTCATCTGCCGACGAAATAGTTATTGGCAATAAAACCAGATTTTTTTTTTGATCTGGCACTCATTTTATTTCAGAACAAGATATTTTAATTATGCAAAATAAACTAACAATTACGGTTTGAGAGAACAAACCACTTTACTGCAACGTGGACTGCATGAACTTAATACTGTCACCCTCCAGACACTTACAAAACTAGTCGGATTTAATACCAACATTTATTAGAACTCTGGGCAAAAACTGTCAACGGTTTTTAATATTGTTTTATATCAGAAAGTCGAGGTACTTAACACTATTTTAGGCACGCTAACTTCATTATTTATTAAGAAAGGACTTAATACAGTATTGCATTAGAAAGAGCACTTAATATTATGCATTTTCAATAAAAATACCATTTTTTTAACAAAAATGGACTTAATACTGTATTATTCTAGGGTACAGACTTGTAAATTTGTTAGGGAACAACGTTTATAAGCCTTATTTCTGTTATTTATTGCCTCTTTTATTTGATCATTAAACCAGCAACTACTATCCCTTAACACTACCTCTTTTTCCGACATAATCACATTTCTCACCCTTTCAATTCTCTCCATAACATCATCGAGTTCTTCATTGATCTCTTTTTTATTATATTTCCACTGAATATTAGAAAAAGCCTCTTTTGCTGCCTCTTCACTAACTACCAGTTTTCTAACTATCTTTTTGACATGTTTTGTTTTGACCGCCAGTTCACCACCTAATCTGATAGTTTTGTGCTTGGTATACCCAGGTTCATCCATTATACTAACCGACAGTTCACCAACATTAGTCACAACCAAATCTATCATTGTTCTGCTGTCTTTCAGTATGTGAGTATAGTCATTAACAATCTGCACCATACCAGCTTCTGCCACCCACTTTTTCAGTCTCTTTGTGTATGTATCCTGGCTAGATCTCCAGTCTATATTATAATCTCCCAGAATTACCACTCTCAAACCTATCATACTCAGCCTCTCACCAAGTTCCTCAAAGAAATCCAGAAACTGAGCCTTCGAAGAGCTCGGCGAACGGTACACCGCAACCACTAACAAATCGTTCCCCATGCCACTTATTTTCAAAATAATTATCCAGTAATTTCCATCTACTGCATGTGTCTCCACAATTTGCCACCTCAGAGAAGAACTAACGTAAATGAGCACTCCCCCTGTAAATCTGCTATCCGAGTCTACTCTAATTTCATTATAGTTAATTATTTTGATTTCACTGTCTTGAATATCCTTAGTTAAATGAGTCTCGCTTAGCACTAATGTTGATGGTTTGTAAGTCTCAACAAAATACAAAATCTCGTCATGATGCGCGGTTACACTCTGTGCATTAAACATATTTCTTTAAATAGATTGTATATTTGGTCGTTCATCACCTTTCCCGCATACTTTTTAAATTCACCTGCAATCCCGTTGCCGCCTGGACTCTTTCCATTTCTCATTTTTGTTATTACCACTTGTAGTTGTACTCTTGTCGGTTCTTGTGATCTTTCTGTGCTATTTATTTCTTCTTCTTCGACTGTGTCTTCTTCTCTTTCTTCGATTTCTTCGTTTAAGGTATCCTCAAAGTGCTCTTTCCATCTTTTTATTATCGCTGCTTCTTCCCCTATCAGGTTACTGTTTTTATCTTTGCAGAATAATTGTCTTTGTTGGAATCCTTTATGTGTGTTTTTGATGCCTCGATAAAAGTTTTCTAACACGAAAAGCTCTTTTCTGTATACATTTTTTGTTTGCCGCTTTTGCTTTTGGTACTTTTCTTCATCCTCTGCTGATCCGGATTGAAGCATCTTTCCTATTGCTTTTTGCCTTTTACCTCGAGCTATTCTGCATTTGTCATTAAACCATCTTTTAATATTCTTCCTCCTTTTCTTTCCTACGACTTCCTCCGCTACCGTTTTTATTATTTTCTTTAGTTTTTCCCATTTCTTTTCAACCTCTCGTTCTTGCATACTTTTTTCAAATTCATCTCCAAGTCTATCTTGATATCTAGTTCTTGTCTCTTGTTCTAGTAATTTTTCTATATTATATTTTTTTTCCGTGCTTCTTTGTCTTTTCATTGTTATCAAATAATCGGATCCCATATTGGCTCCCCTATATGACCTGTTTTCTTGAATGAGTAAATGGTCTATTTGGTGCACTGTTCTCCCATCTGGAGCCTTCCATGTTCTTTTGTATACTAACTCGGGCTTCGCCCTCGTTATCAAACTGCAAATTCATGAAAAAAAGTATGACTTTCAAAACTAGTTGTACAAATGTGACAATTCTTCCCGTCGGCAAAGCCTATCAATTTCCATCCGTTTTCGTTTGACTCCTCGTGTTTATTGAATCTACCGATTCTTGGGTAGTATGCGTCTTCCTTGGCTAGCTTTGCATTGCCATCTTCCACAGTTATTATAATTTCTTGGCCCGGTAACTTGTCATAAAAATTCTCGAGGTCTTCGTAGAAATCGTTTTTTTCGTCCTCTTCCTTTTCTTCAGTGGGGGCGTGGATATTGATAAAATTGACATTCTTATGTTTTCCCTTAATTAGTAGATGACACATTGTGTCTGTAATACGTGTGAATTTTAATACTGCTTTCTTTAGTTTTTTTTACTAGAAAACCTGTTCCGAACCTTCTTGTTTGAGTGCCACTGTTAAAAAATATATACTCTTCCAACTGTATTTGTACATTGTTGCACTGTTTTGTTTCCTGTAACGCTAGTATGTCTAGTTTGTATTTTCGTGCTTCATATTCTAGATCCTTAGAGCCCCAAGGTAAAATGTGCCTAGTACAGTTAGCAACTTAGAAATCGGGACAATACTATGAAAAATTTGGGGTGTATTTTTAAGTGTATAAACTGGGCTTTTGCAGTTGTGATGGTTTTAATTGTTGTCAGATTTTTTTTTATCAAATATAAAATGCCAGCTCACATTAATGAAGTAACCAAAGCAAAAAAATAATAATAAATAAAATATTACAACACAACATATTACGTGTCGCGATTTCTAAGGCGCCGACTGTACATTCCAAGTCCCTATAAACAGGTTTGGGGATTTTGACGGGTTCGTTCTTCCCTTTGAACTGATTCCTAGCTCCCCATTTTTTTAGTATTCCCCTTAACCCTCTGGTTGACGGGTGGATTCAGAATCACATCATTCGACGGGTTGGGTCTCAGGCCCAAACTGTGTTTTATTTTTTTCCCTAATAACACATTAATATGCCCAGTTTCTGGCATGCATTTGTTAACCTGGTCTATTTTGCACTGCTAAGAGTAAAAATAGTTGTGAAAAAAAAACATTAACTTGGAAGTTCCCATTTATTAAAAACAAGTTACATGTAATGCAAGTTTTCAAAAGAAATTATAAATTGAAAAAACGGAAAAGACAATAACAATAACATATAATTATTTGTAAAGTATATGGCTGAATAAGTGTAAAAAAAATATAAAATGAGTGTACATAAATTTGTCACACAAAATTTCGTTAATCAAATTTTGCCGCACAGTCGGCGCAGCATGGTTTTGTGTGTTCCAAACAAATACAAGAACCACAAAACAAGTTCATAAAGAACGGGGATTCCCTTCCAGAAGATAAACTATTTAGAATAAGAAAGGTAAATCCCCTAAACTCGAGATAAAAGTTTGCTAACATGCAAAACACGCAGAAACGATAAACAATTGAAATTTAGGGATTTACCCGTATATAAAAGATTCTGCGTGAATACTTAGAAACTAGGGGAAGGCCCTAAGAATGTTTTATGCCTAAAAACGGCACAAAATTAGTACCTTTACGAAATACGAAAAAATAAATTGTATGAAAAAAACTTACACGAATACACAGGTTGGGTCTGACAGGCCCAAAGCCCTTCTGGCTGCCAAACGACAGATGATAAAATTAAGACAAATTAAGGAAAACTTGTCTTTATTAAAGTTAGGAAGGTAAAGAAATTAAAAAAATATTTAAAAAAATACAACGAAAAATATATTTGTCTGGGCCTCACAGACCCAGCCCGTCAACCGCAGGGTTAAATGAAGCATATCCAAAGAGAACCTCCCAGATTTTTCAGAAAACGGGCAACATAAAGAAGACTTTCTTACTTGTTCAACTTCTTTCAAGTATGGTCCATTGGTGAAATTACTTTTCAAAACTATTTCTAAGATGAAGCTCATTGATTTTAGAAAAGAAAGATAAAAATGTTATGTTATTTCAGTATCTGAGAGAAATATGTCTTCAATCTAGTCCTTAGGAATAGTGTCCGTAATTCATCATTATCCTCATCGAAATCCTGGTCATCTTCATTATTGTGGCTACAAACAGGCAATGGGGTTTCTTCAGTACCTTCGTTAAAGTACTAGTGATTTCCAAAAATTTATTTGAACCTAATTGACCCTCTTCTTCATGTGGAAATCAGATGAAGCCACCTATATTTGTAAATTGTAATATTCGTACTTACTGAGATCAACATTGATTTCATTAAAAGTTTAAATTTGGTTCAACCTCTTCATCATATCATTTAATGAATAATTTGCTATAGTAGAAAATGTGGAAGTCATTAAGCTCGTTTGTCTGAAAATTTTTGCGCACAGTTGGCTTGAATATAATAATAATAATAATAATATCAGCTCAGCCCATAACATCCCATTGTTGGGCAAAGGCGTCCCCCATCTTCTTCCACTTCCATCCTGTTCCCACCATTTCCTTAATTTCGTTTGCCCATTCTCGGTCCGCCATTTCTTCTTACTCCATCTCGTGGCTGCCACTCTGTTGTTTACATTGTCTATCTCTTGTCTTTCATTCGGCCCACGTGATGTACCAAGCTCTATTTTAGGTAGCGGCATTTTTGAACAATATCAATGGTACCAGTCCTTATTTTTTTTATTCGTTTTTTATCTATGAGCTTTATATTTAACATGGTTCTTTTCATTTTTTGAATGTAACCAAGGAAACATAAGAAGGATCATATCGTATATAGTCTTTCATTTTTTAACTATGTTGATTTATTTAAAAAGCTTCCAATTATATATCTGATAACTGATAATTAATCGATTAAGTACTTTAGGAGAACTCAGATTATTGCATATCTGGGTGAATTTAAATAGTAAAAAGCACAGTATAACTATTCAAAATTTATTTAATAAATTACAGATTATTATTCAAATCCAGTAATGCAATAATTAAGATTTTAACTGAAAAAGGTTCTAAAATATGGATTAAATAATATTTGCATTAGTAAGGATAGTTGTTTGGTGATATCAGAGTTCAAGTCATAATTGATATTAGATAGAAATCAGAATAAGCCATAAGATAGCTTGAATTAAGGTGAAAGGCAAAAATCGAATAATTATTTGAAAAAGTAAATTTAAAAATAACAAAAATTCTAATAAAAAACTATAGATGTAATTTTGATAAAAGCAGAAATTTTAAAATAAAACCCCTTTAATTAAATGATTTTTATTATCTAATTGGCATATTAAAGGGTATTATTAACAAAATTAACAAGATGAAAAAAAAATTATTTAAATGAACTGAATAAGGAACAGTGCTACAAATGAACTAACGGAGAAGGAATTGATTTGGTGGTAGAACAAGAAGAAGTTAAACTGCTGCAATTTACAAAATAGTCAGAGCAATTAATAATAATGGCTGTGGCAAATAGTTAAAGAGCTGGATTTACATGCGCATTCCAGAATATCGGTGAGCGGACGGCGTATGCTTGGTTCAACGGAGAGGAGGCGGATTGGAGTAGGTACTTAAGTGAAGTTAAAAGATGTATAAAGTAAAAATTTTTAATAGTGAGCGAATAACATATTTGAACGAACTACTTACCATTGTCCATGTTTAAAATACTTGTCATTTTTAATAATTTTGACATTGACAGTTGTAGAACTGTCATTTTTGAAAGAAATTTCATAATACTAATCAACTATCAAGTGTAAGCAAGAACCTAACCTGAGTTGAGAGTGGTTGTTCTACTGGAGCTAGCAAAAAAAAACTCAATAGTAAATAATTTTATAAAAAAAAGGCATATTATTTCATTCTAAAAATAATACCATACTGGCTTATATGTATAGCCTGTGTTCTTTTGCATAGCAATATGTATAATATATAAACCCGAAAAAGAATAATGTAATAATTATGAATATACTATAGAAGGAATCATTAAAAAATGCTACAAATCTTATAGAACGTCTGCAGATCGAAACAAAAATGGAGAAAGCCATAAAAATCAGCGATACAATTGGTGTAATAAAACTGGACAACTTTCAACAAAAAATAGAAGTAATGAAAAATAAGTCTAAATTAAAAACCATACAGAGTGGAAAAATATGTATTACAAGTTAGTGATCTTACAGACAGAGAACAATGGCCATTCATCTACTCCTTTGCCCTCAATTTTTGACTAATACATCGAACAGAGGACTGGAAAACCTATTTATCTTTGGCTTAGTATTGGGCAACAGAGTCATTACATAAGCTTTTTATCAAGAGTGATACACCTCCTTATCTAACCTAAAAAAAAATGACTAGAAATTTAAATTTTCCTTAACCCGTCAGGACGCGCGCCCTAATTTGTGGTATATAGACGCGCGTGGGATAAAATTTACCTGTACTGAAGTTGCTGTGTAAAGAAATTAATATTCCATTGCGTTTAGAGAAATAATAATATTATATACAGGGTGAGTTGAGATAGCGGCCCCCCCTGTTAGTTCATTTAATATTGATATTAGAAAATTAATTTGTTAACAAAAGATGTTCAGAATTATATGCACTATATTATTGTACATTTATTTTATTTCATGGCCTACTGAGGTTTGAGCAGTGACATTCAACTTTTTTATTTTAAATGACACCGTGTATATTTTTTACATTTTTTCGGAAGAACTATCTTTTCTCTATATGGTGCTATAAATTTCCAAATTTAGCAACTTCATCTAGTAACCTTGTTTCGTGGCAGTAACAGTAAAAAATTTGTTGTAACATTTTTTGTTATGGAGTCAAATGACAAAAATAACACCGTTAAGGTGGTAAAATAATAATGTATCGAAAGCAGCAAGTTTTTATTAATAAACAATTTATTCTATGAAAACAAAAGAAAGTATCGAAAGACATAACCAAAATGAAGACACCTAAAATCTATTCTAATTTGCTAAATGTTCAAAATTACCCCCATTCTGGTCAATACAAGCTTGTAAACGCATAATTTTAACATTTCAGCAGTAAATGTGGAAAACGCATTTCTAATTGTTGTTTCCATGTCGTCAGGAGTAGTAGGTGCTGTACTGTACACAATATTATTTACGTGACCCCACAGAAAAAAATCTAGTGGCGTTAAATCAGGAGACCTTGGGGGCCAAGCTACAGGGCTGCCTCTGCCAATCCATTTTGTATCAAACTCGCGATTTAACAAATTTCGAACCATTCTGCTGTAGTGGGGTGCGCACCATCGTGCTGATAATAACTTCCCTGCCGTATATTTAAAGGCACATCCTCTATTAACTCACAAAACCAGTTAACTCGTACCAAATCGACAATCGTGAGTTGCTATATTGTCAGTGTGGGAGAAGGTCCTATTAGCCAATGTTCTAAATTTAAAAGATGATTGGCTCAAAATTCAACGAATTATATTCTGGTACTTTCCCTTGGTCATATATTGATTATTTTTATCCCTCTTGTAGCCTACCTCGCGTGTGGTTCGATCTACATGTGTGTGAGAAAGTCCGAGTCCAGTAGTTAAGGCAGGTTCACACGTGGTCCAAGCCGTTGTTCACAGATGTCACACACTTAGTTCTTACTTACGCCTAAATAAACTAACTTAATTATAATATAAAAGAGTCTTGGAGTCCCGTTGCCGCTAGGGGAAAATATGCACATAGGGCAACGCACAACAGATTGACACTCAAGAACGGAGGGAAACACAATCGCACTGTTAAATTCGAACTAGGGTGTAAGCTTGTCCCTTAAGTGCATCGTGCGCAAATCTCTAAGTACAAATAATTGCGCCAATAGCCAATAGAGGGCACTACACTCTCAAATTATTTCCAACTTTCCTTTTTTGCTTCCCGTATATTCTTTTTGTATGCTTCTTTCAATAAATTTTTATCCACTTCTAGTCTGGTCTTTATATAAATATCTTCCACGTTCGTTTTTTTCTCTTTACGTCTTCTTTAACTTCGTCGTTCTACCACCTTGATTATTAAAATTCTTACCATATATCTTTTCGGCTTTATGTGCCTTGTGCTTAAAGTCATTTTCAGATCTTTCCATCTTTTTTCTATAGTCCAGTTTGTTTTTATTTCTCTAACTTGGTGAGTTCTTGCTCCATCTCATTTTGGTACAGCTGTCTTATTTATTACATTTTTAACTTTTGAGTTTTAATTCTTGTGTATATTACGTCTCTTTCCGAATTCTTAAATTGTGTTTATGCTGTCACAAGTTTGTGTTTCCACTTTAACTTCTTTTATATTGTTCTGTGGTTCCTGTGAATATGCTATAACGGTTGCCTAAAATTGTACGGAACATGGCAATTTCATGAGTTGCAAAAGGACTAAATACTATTTGCCATAAGAGTAACAGAAATGGAAAACGCAATAATGATTTTGGTAACTAGGCAACAAGTAGGTACAATAGCTACTTGTTGCCGAACTACTAAAGTAACTATTGTATGCTAAATAGTATCTGATCCTTTTCCAACTCTAGGAATTGCCATGTTCCATACAATTTTAGACAACTAATCTATAATGATTTTTGCTCTTCTTTTCTTCACTGTAAAAGAGTACCATTCACTCATTGTTTGATTACTAGTCAGCATATCATTTATCTGACAAAATTCTAGCATTGATTTCCTGTTTGTTTAGATATTTTTCCTCGAAGTGCATCTTATGCATCCCATTCCTCTGTTTATGACTTTGCCTATTCTGGCATTCCAGCCACCCGTCGTTACTATTTTTCTAATTTGCTTCTTATTTTTTTTAGAAATCTTTTATATTTCTGGGTAGAAGTTATTTATTCTTTGTTTGTTCTTGCTGCTGGTGCATATATTTGAATTATGCTCTCTATTCCTGGTTGTGTTCCTGAGTAATACAGTGTATAGTTTCATTTGTTCGATTTTTTTATTCTGTTACCTCTTGTTTTAATTTCGCATAGTCCTAATATTTGAATTCCATGTTTATTCATTTCCTCCGCTAATTTCACTTCTTTACCATTAATTGTTGTAACATTCCATGTTTGGCTAGTTCTCCTCACTTTGGCGGTTTATGAGAAGTGGGAATGAAATCAACTAAGCATTATAACTTCAACTTTGTTTTAATGTCTCCCGTCTCGTTTGTGTACTTTGCCGAATTTGTTCTCTTTCCGTCCTGTTTTATCTCTTAATAGATTTTTGGATCTTTGCGCGTATATATTGTATATTTTGCTTGTTTTGTCATATACTCTTTTTTTATCCCCATCTGTTGCAGATTTTTAACTTGCTGTTTTCTCTTTTCTTTTATGTCTAGTTTTAGTCCTGATTATTGTTGTTTTTCTACGTCTTCTACCTGTATACGTTGTAATTCTGCTGTATTTAATTGGTTGAATGTATATAGATCTCCATTTATTAGGACATATGCATGATGTCCTTCTGTTTGGATTTCTTTCATGTATTTTCTCAATTCTCTTTGGTCTTTTATTTCTTTTGAGAAGTCTTCTTCTATATTACTATGATTGTTATTATTTACATAAATAAAGGATTTTATAAAATAAATTAGGTTAAAATCTTATGATTCTTATCTCACAGGTCGGGTCTCTACATCCTAGCAAGTATTATTAAATAATAATAACTAATTCATGTACATTTGCTATCAAATTCAATATTTGATCTTTTTATTATTATTTTTAAAACTAAAAACTCAAAAATGCGCATTTAACTACTGGGATCGTTTCTATGCGGACATTATAGCTAATGGAACGCAAGTAATAAAATATGGCGTTCCAACCTCACAAATTGTGCCCAAACAAATTCGCTTTTCTTCAAGAAACAGTTCAGTTTTGCGTCATTACACGTTTCCTTGGCGACAACAAAAGCGTAAGTAATCAAATACAAAACAAAACGCTCAAGGGACGCTCTTACCAGAAGTTGATATAAAAAAATAGACGGCACTTCACAATTTCAAGAATAATGCTTTCTAGAAACACTTTCCTGACCTGTTCTGCTGCTCCTGCGATTGATAATAGGGCTCCAAAGAACCCTGCAGTTAGTCCCACATTGCTATAGTCCCCTGTGCTGATGAATACGGCTGCAACGGTCCAGACAGTCGCTTCGTTACCGTTGGTGGCTTTCTCAGCTGCTATACTGCACCACTCAGTGTTTTGCTCCGAACTGCTCCAGGACAACCTGCTACCTCGTTGACACTCGCCTCACGTTTCAATTACCCTGCCTGCTCGTCCAAACTTCCGAAAATGCCCTAATCGACCAACTTTGACGCACTTTTTTACCTGGGCAGAAGCACGATCAAGCACAAGCTAAACTTCCACAGGTTCCAGAAGACACTCACAATAAATTACATAACTTTTAATAAAAACTGGGGTATTCATGTATTAATAATCTTAGTTTTTATTGGGAAAGCCAAAACAGACACAACTAACAAGCTTGGCTTGCTCCCACCAATTATTATTATTATTATTTTATTATTACATAGTAGGCAGGCAGCCTAGGGCTGTTTATGCCTAATAACAAAAAAAACAGGTACATGTGTATATTTATAACTAGTAACTAACTAAACGGGTATAACTTATGAAGGTAAATATAAAGTATAGGTAACTATAACGAAGAAAAAAATACATATATTATAAATACAGTATGTGTAGATAGTATTCCATTATTGCACAGTATTAGAGTTCAGGTATAAATCAAGTCTATTTTTAAATTGGTTTACACTTGTAGATTTAATAACTTCATCAGGTAGCCTATTCCAATTGTCCACGACACGATTACTGATAAAATGTTTATTAGGATTAGATGAGAATTGATTCTTTGTAAGTTTCATTTCATGTCCTCGGAGATGTACATTGGCACTAAGGGTAAATATATTCTTTATGGATGAGCAGCTGTAAAAATTATTTAATATTTTGTACGTTTCGATAAGGTCACCTCGTATTCTACGTTGAAGCAATGTTGGTAATTTCATCTTTCTCAGTCGTTCTTCGTATGGTATATTATAAAACCCTTGGGGAAGAATTTTGGTTGCTCTTCGTTGTTTTTTTCAAGGAGATCGATGTCTTTTTGGAAATAAGGCGACCATATTTGGAAACCAAACTCAAGGATGGGACGAATGTAGGACTTGTAAATCTTTATAAATAGTTCTGGTGATATATGGTGAAAAGATTTCCTGACGAGATATATAATGGAGTTAGCTTTTTTGGTGATTTTAATGATGTTGCTGTCCCATTTGAGATTATGTTTTATCGTGATTCCTAGATCAATTTGGGATTCAGTGGATAATATGGTACTGTTATTGAGTTGGTATTCCAGATGGGGATTACATTTGCCAATATGTAGCACAGAACATTTGTTGATGTTTAGGTTTAATAACCACTTTTTTGTCCAATCATAAATTTTATTGAGGTCATTTTGTATTTTTTCACTCTTTTCTAGAGGGTTGTTGAATATTTTTGTGTCATCTGCATATAGGCTAATAGAGGACGTTATTGATGAAGGCAGATCAGCAGTAAAAAGGGTAAATAAGACAGGTCCTAGCACAGAACCCTGAGGCACTCCACTAAGCACAATATTAGACTTGGAATAGTTGTCTGCAATCCTCACATGAAATTCTCTGCCATTCAAAAAGGAACTGATCCAGGCCAGAATGTTCCCTCGAATACCTATATGGTCCAGTTTAGCTATCATGCGTTGTAAAGGAACTCGATCAAATGCCTTTTCAAAATCTAGATAGAGAACATCAATGGGCTTTTGCATATCAAATTCACCAATCCAGTTATGTAGGTTGACTAGAAGATTGGTTACAACCGATCTTCCTGGCATAAAGCCGTGCTGTTCTACTGGTAGTGCATTTTCTGCTGTGAGGAATTCCAATAGTTCATTGGTAATAATTCGTTCCATGCATTTGCAAGGGATAGATGTGAGGCTAATTGCACGGTAATTAGTGGCCAACTTTTTATCACCTTTTTTATAGATGGGTGTGACTGTTGCTGTTTTCCAGTCTTTTGGAAGTATGCCTAACTCTAGAGATGTCTGCATTATCTCTGCCAAGGGTTGCGAAACGGTGTTAGCAGTATTTTTTAGAAAATGAGAGTTTATTTGATCAGGACCAGGAGCCGAGTCGCTCTTTAGGTTCATAAGCACTTTTTGCACTTTATCTTTTGTGATGTTTATGGTAGTGAATGAATTTACCGCTCTCTGTAAGCCTTCTATTTCAGGAATATCGTCATCGGGTTCTGTGATATACTGTCGAGCGAATTGCGTAGCAAAAATGTTGGCTATTTCTGTAGTATTCTGTGTTAGTACACCACCATTATCTATAGAATTTGGCACTGAGGATTTCGAGCATATTTGTTTTTGGATATAACTATAGAATGCTTTGTTACTCCCGCTGGCAATGCTAGTTTCATAATTTTGTCTAGATCGTCGAATTTTCTGTGTTACTAGATTATTTATAGTGCGGTAGTCTGAATAATTTTCCTCGGTTTGGTTCCTCTTATAGTTGTCCCAGAGTTTGCGTTTATTTTTTATTAAGTCTATGATTTCATTTGATATCCATGGTTTCTTAATTTGCTTTTTACTCTTATTTTTTGTTATTGGAACATATTTTTCTATAACAGTGTTCAGCATCTCTTTGAAAATAGTCCATTTTCCTTCTATGGATATTTCCGTTGATAATTCCGTCCAGTCATAATTTTCAATATATCTATTAATTTCATTGTAATTTGCTTTCCAAAGGTTTTTCGAGGTTGATAGTGTTTTTGCTCAAGATGCACATAAAGTTGTAAGTTCACTTGTAAGGTGAGGTGGTCACTCTTACCAATAGGTTGATTGTATTTGATTTCGGTTACCAAATTTTCGTCATTACTCAGCACTAGATCTAACAAAGATGGATTATTTGAGACACGGTATCTTGTAGGTTTATCAACAAACTGGGTTAAATTACTTTCCAGATACATGTCTGTAAATAGGTCATTAGCGGCATTTCTATGATCATTTCTTATGATTGGCCAGTTAATATGTGGCAAGTTAAAATCGCCCAGAATTAGTATGTCTTCGGTAAAAGAGGCTTCTTTAATTTTTGAAACATTAATGTGTCATTCTGGATGGTGGAACGAGGGGGTCTGTAGACAGCAACTAATAGTAAATTGATGGAATGTATTTGAATGTCAATCCAAAGTGTTTCACTATTATCATTGTTGTGTGTGGTATTTAATGATGACAATATTGTAATAGATTGGTACACGTTTGATACGTACACTGCAACTCCTCCATATCCCAAATTACCCAGTTGTCGATCCTTTCTATAAAGTGTAAAATTTGGAATGTTGAGAAGTGAATCAGGTATTTTTGGTTGTAGCCAAGTTTCGGTTATTACTATAATTGCAGGGTTAGTATTCTCTATTTCAATCAATAATAAGTCGAATTTTGCCATGAGGGAAGCTAGGTTTGTATATAATATGGGAACATCTACTAAGGCTTTTTCTTTAGGTGTTAATCGTTTTTTGTTACAATTTTTGGCACTCCTCTTATGTACTTAATTGTGAGATTATTTTCCCCTTGATCAATTCGACCTTTTAGTTTTTCACGAAGGTCCCTTATTTGTTTCAGTTGCATTGGTGTTTGATCAGAGTTTATTTTGATGTTGTCATTTCTAAGCTTAGTTTTATTCCTCAAAACCGAGAGAGCACTTTGAGGGGAGTCTAATATAACCTTTAGTGGCCTATTTTTATTTGGGTCTGTTCTTTTGCCTACACGAAAAGCCTTAATATCTGAAATGGTTTTTCCAGTCGCTTCTAAAATTACTTCGTTGACTTTAGAGATATCATGATCAATTTTGGCTTTCAAGTTCATGGATTCAGATTCTTCTAGATTGAAAATAATAATGTTTTGTGCCCTTCGTGTTCTTTCAGCAACTTCCATGATAATCTGCTCACCGTCCGACTGCAGGGCAGTTTCCGCATTTCTTAACTGTGTGCTTTCAGCCAGCATCTCTTTTATTGTTTTCATTTCACTCTGCATATCAGCAATCAGTTTAATCAAATCCGGGATCTGGCGTATATTGAATTTACAATCATCACAATAGAAATTTAGTACTCTGGATTGTTTTAAGTTCATGCATCGTATTTCAGTTGTGGATAACTTGGAGCACTTTGAGCAAATTTTACTTTGGCAGCCATCACATTTGAAAAGTTCATCTGCATCAGTCTCTATTTTGCATTTGGAGCAATTCATTGTTTTGGTTAAATATTCAGGAAGCGTGTGAAAAGTCCAGCCCTGTACTGTATTTTATTCACTATCAAACACAAAAAACAGTCACAAAAAGTTCACACTGATGTAAATGAACTACACCTGATTTTGATTAAACACACAATATTTATGTTATCTCCAATGTGCAGCTCAATCTGGCAAGGTTGAATCACCAGTTAAAGGTGAACAATTTGATATAAAATATATGTTTGTTAAAACTATTTTTCCACTAAAAACTTTAACTCATTTGGAGAGCCAAATATACACATCCACCTTGTTTGAGGTTATGTATTGTTATGTTTTGTTTACAGATTTTATTGTTGTCATGACAATCCAAAGCTTACTCTAATTACATTTTTTTACTGCAAAGCTAATGTGATTTCAAGACAGTTTTTAACAAAATTATTGTCACATCAATAGCAATATTATTTGACATTCATGAAATGTTATTAATTACAGTAATCATTATGGAGGCTTAAAATGTTGTTCATAGCAATATATATATCTTTGAACCTTTTATTTTGTTGGTCACTTTCAAGATCTCAATTTTGGACCAGTTTGTAAGTTCTAGCAAGACTGGTCTTGTTTTTCTATTCATTTGTTTTATAATTCCTCATGTTTGTTCTGCGAGTCCAGTTTGTTTGGAATACTCGCTCAGATTCCTTTCCTAAACTAAACTAAACAGTGATATAACCTTTGTTCACTTTCCACATATGTTTATTGTTTACACTTCCAATATTAAACTAAATCTGTTTAATTTGGCCGTCTCAATCAAACCGCAATTTTATTACAAATTTAAAATTCAATCGAATTTACCAATGAATAAAGTGTAATATTAAATTTTCAAACAATGCCATCTGGTGGTTAAGCTTAAAAGGGCCCCTCCAAGTAACTAGCCCGTGTCTACTTGTTTTGGTTTATGTATGCTGATGTAAATATAAAAACTGTTTCCAAGGATGTACGTATTACCGATTGGATGACTCACACACACGTAACTCATTTCTTGAGACTTTTGCTACGGTGATAATAACTTCAACCCCCAAATAACAAGAGATCAATAAAAAAAAACAATTAGGGTAGGCTGTGATATGTGTTATACATTTGGCAGTACTGAAGTGCAGTGTCAGTCTATATCAAATTCGAGATTTGCAGGTTAAGTTTTACGTCAGTCTGTGTAAAACAACAAACAAAACCTAACCTACTAATCTCGAATTTGACATAGATTGACAATACAGTTCAGTACTGCCAAATGTATAACACATATCACAGCCTACCCTAATTGGTTTTTTTATTGATCTCTTGTTATAAAGCAATGATGAGGCTTTGTACAATATTTTGAGTGTACAATTAAGATATAAATACAGCAAGCTTCATGCTTTAAATTGATCGACAATAAGAAATTATAATGTGGGCTTCATTTCAGGTGAAAACTGAAGCAAATATGCAAGATATGGACTGCTCCGATTCCGAAATTTACATAAACAACGCCGAGGATTACGAAAGCAGAGAGGGGGAAACAAAACCAAACTTGTCGTCCTTAAACCCTTTCGAAATGAAAGTCAAAAAAGAGCAGCCGTCTGTATCTCCCCCGAAAGAGATCGACGCCTCGAGCGACCTCTACACCAACATCATAACGAACTACACCCCGCCGCAGAACGAGGGCGAATACAAGTGCCCCAAGTGCTTCAAGGGCTTCCACAAGAAGACCCTCCTGAAGAAGCACAAGAAGAACTGCAGGCCGCGCCTGCAGAAGGACCTCCTGACACGCTGCAAGACCTGCTCGCGCATCTTCAAGGACCGCCAGAGCCTGACCAAGCACCTCATCAACTACCACTCAGAGTACGCGTGCGAGATCTGCGGCCAGAAGGTGCAAAGCAAGTGCGAGATCGTGTCGCACATCCGCTTCTCGCACCCGAGCTGTCACCTGTTCTGCCACTGCGGCAACATTCTGCGCAGCAATGTCGACCTGGTGGAGCACAAGGGCGACCACCGCAACTCCTTCGTGTGCCAGTTCTGCGGCGACATGCTCCCCACCAAGATCAAGCTCAAGATGCACATACTCAGCCTCCACCGCAAGATCCTGAGCCTGAGTTGCGGCATCTGCCTGAAGCTGTTCGAGACGCAGCACATCCTGCGGGACCACGTCCGCCTGGTGCACAAGGACGAGCTGTCGCCGCTCACCTCCTGCACTGTGTGCGGGAAGAACTATGGCTCCAAGTGGAAGACTTACGACCACTTGAACAAGTCGCACGGGCGCATCTTCAAGGCGTGCAAGGCGTGCTTGGACGTTTTCGATACGGAGGAGGAGCTGCAGATGCATTTCGACACTACCCACATGAATGTTGCTCCGGGTAAAAGCGGCGGGATGAGTTACGTGCCGAACATTCCTAGTCTGAACGCCTCGAATTCTAACAAGAAGGATTTGTACGAGAGTGACTGCGAGCATGTTCCCGATGAGAACGATAAGAACTCCTCTAGTGAGTTTTCGAATGACGGGGAGGCGTTTTCGCACTATCAGCCTAAAGCTGAACCTAATTTGAGTGAAGATGACGATGTGCCGCCGCCGTCGCTGCTGAAGCTGCCGGATTTTCCAGACATTGCCGGACAGGAAAATCGAATATCGTTGCTGGAGAAGCGCCTGTTGGGGAATAGGAAGTCTATCGAAGGGGACTCAAGTGCTCAGGCGATTAGTGGAATTTTGCAGGATAAGGGTCCCAGTAAAAATAAGCCGCAGAATATGACTACTGTTATACAAAAGGTAAGCTGGTTTTGTTAAATAGCTATGTCGGTTTTATCTTCTTACCTTCTAATCACCAATTTTACTATATTTTATCTACTTTCCGTTCGTACTTAGGCTATTATGATACTTGTTTGTGTATCGTAATAGACAAAAAGCGATTCTATAATAAAAATACTAAAAACAGAGTATGTAATTAATTTTTTTAACGTTGGCAACCATAGGTACAGTTGGGGAATCCATATAGTTTACATCCTGCAATTATTCTTCTGTTTTATCCATCGTTTAAAAAATTTTGAGGTACTTTAAGCGAACTTACGTACTTTTTAAATTTTGTACACTTAACGTATCAAACTAAATTTATTGCAAATTCTACTGATTTTTTATGAACTTACACTGAAAAGCTAAGGTCTAAACTGTTTTGATTCTGTGACTGTACTTTGCTCCGTGTACATATCAAACTGTCAATAGCCACCTTTATTGCGCCGCACAAATGTTGCCAACTGCTGCGAAATTCCCTAGATTTTGAAATTTTATTTTTTGTTTAAAAATGTGGCAAAGCAGGGTTGGATAAAGTTGTGACTCTTATAAAAAATTAAAAAAGTCGAACTTTTTGATTTAAATCAAACTTTTTTGATAGAAAATACATTCAACAATTTTATTGCTTTTTGAAATAAACACAAAATAACTGTATACTTAATGAATGATCGAATGTTTTTGAATGGTCATTATTTTGGCGCCATTTATTTATGTTGGTGGCACTGTAAGTCTATGTCAAATTTGAGGTTAGCAGCCTGTGTCAAAACTGACGCAAAACCTAACCTGATAACCTCAGATTTGACATAAACGTACAGTGCCACCAACATAAATAAATGGCGTCAAAATAATGACCATTAAAAAAGTTTCATCATTTATGAAGGCCTTTGGAAACTGACCTTGGTCCTCGACTTTGTCCAAAATGGAACAAGTCGGCATATGCAGAAGACGTGATATTAAGTCAAGTGATATTACGCGAAGTGTGAAATAATCTGATGTTACGTAAAAGCGATCTCGAAAACTAAGCTACCTGCGTTTATATAGGGTGCGCCTGAATGGAAGGGACATTGCCTATTGTTTTGAGTACAATAGGATTGTCCAGCTAAGCTCTCTTTACTCTATTGTAGCACAAGAGGTTGAAATAACTTCCGTCGAAAAGGACTTTTCCTTTTCGAGAATTTACGTTTGTATTGTCGACCGGGGTTGATTTTCCCTTTTTGACTGGTCTATTGTTAGTTGGCCGATATCCCTGCGTTTACGACCTAGCTCCTGCTGGGCTAGAAATTGCATCATGATGTTTAGACAAGTTAGTTTTGATTGTTCAATTCAACGATACAAATCACATTTGACATTACAGATGTTTCGTATTGCACACGTACAATTGATACTTTCTCAAAACTGTCACATTGCGACCTCCACTTGTTTATTAGCTGATTTAGTGCTGCACTTTAAGTCACATTTTAGTTTATGGCCTTCTCTTGCACGAAAGACGTTTTCAGGCCAGTCATCACCGCTACGCTACACTTATTTAAAGATTTCATTAGAAATGTTAATTTTGCCGCCTTTTCTACACCAATTTTATTCCGAAGCTCAAAATGAACCAACCCAAAGCTAGAAAAAACTCTGTCAATCCCAGCTGATGAAGCAATAACTGTCATGAGCTGCGTAATGGCATTTTTCTGGCTTGCACTTACATCAACTAAAGAAAAGTAGAAGTTTACCACTCTATATTGGTCATATTATTTATTACATTTGCACTCATAATTGGCCCATTAAAGGGTGATAATCTTGAATAAAATCTCAGCAACAGCGGTAATAATTCCGGAAATGTTTCTTCGCACTTATTCATTGCAGTTTCCTGTTCTTGTGGTGTTAATGAACTTACTTAGCCTTTCCCTTTGTACTATACATGACGGATTCAGCATAAATGCAATGATATGGTAGGGTGTCACAGCTTGTTCATACTGCTCTTTTACTTTCTTTAAATCTGACTTGTCCACAATTTCTTCTAGCTTACGTAACAGATCTTTTCATATTACAACGCAGCGTGCTATGTTGTAATTGTACTTGTGTAACTTATCAATTGCTTCCGAAATTGGTTTCAAACAGTATATTTGGTGTTTCTTTTAAGCAAAATGTTACCTACTAAATTGTAAATATCATTATCAATAGTCTTTCTATTGTAATGGTTTACTGCCCACAGCAATTTTGATTGCCTAGTTAACACAAGAATGAGTAAGTTCAAAAATGAGCACAGAATTAACTATTTTATTTATTGCAAGAAAATCAGTAATTTTACACTAATAAATGCACTTGATATAAGCAGCAGCAATTATAATTTGAGTGAGAAAGGTTGGCATGAGATAAGATAGAATTCAGAAGGGGTGCGTTAAGAGTTTCAGTCCTAATTAATGTTTGGAATGGCAAATGCAGCTTGAATTATGTAGCTGACAGAGTTGAGTTGAATAACGTCAAACAATGATATGAATTTTAAAAAAATACAAGATGTTTTTTGTGAAGTACGGAAATTGTATGAGCGTTATAAGTATTAAAGGTTTATAAGCCACAAACGGTAAGGTAATGGAAAGGTGAAGAAAAGCAGTACGAGGAAGTAAAGATTGCAAAGAGTAATAAGGCAACCTATTAAAAGACACAGACAGTGCTAAATAAACTCATGAGATAAGAAGAAGTAGGCAAACCGAAGAAGATATTGGCTGACAATGCAAGCTATTTCAAGAATGCCAGGTTAATCAACAATTTAGAGCAGAAGGGAATTCAAACGTGTTTGTGTAGTATCCGACATTCCCAATCAGATGTGGCAGAATGTGACATAAAAGAAACGATTAAATACTTGAGAATAAGGACCCACGAACATCACAACAGATGGGTTCAATACCTACCGAAAGTAGAAGAATTTATTAATAATGTACCCAATATAACAATCGAAGTGAGTCCAGTAACGTTATACCAGAACATCATACGTGCAAGGTCGTGGAGAAGGAAACGAGAATGTCGATTGTTTAACATCAAATAAAAGCTTGTAACATTGAGGCTGTGTGCCTATTGAGCCAAAATTGTGTTTTATCATAGTCACCAGTGGGTAAGGCATCTTTGTGGCTAATATTCCCAGTGATAGCAGTTCCCAATAAAGTGCAGTCAGTCCAGCAAGATTTCACCAGAAACGTTCTATAGCAACGCCAGACTTCGGACAAGATATCGGGGAGTTTGAGACATCGGAAAGCAAGAATTAGGTGTGCTATGTTTGCAGATGATCTTCAGGAGTGCCTGGATAGAGAAATTTGGAGGAGCAAGTCGTCACCAAGCGTGTAATAGCCGTGACGTTTCTTCATTGGGCTAGCCAGCATCGCAATGCCCCTTCAAAAGGTAAATTCTACAAGAAAGCGTTGTCGAAGGTCCATAACCCGTCGGGTTTGTCAATTTTGGACATCGTACGAGGGGTTGATCGTGATTCCAGCGGCCCAGGTCCGTCCAGATTTGAATAATCGAGATAGCGTCCCTAAAATTTGGTTGGAAGCAGATTTTTGCAACATTAGCGGAAGTTAAACAACTGCAAGTTTAGGCGTCACCTACGTCATCTGAAACAAAACCGGTTAGACGGAAGCTACGTCACATAATTAGCAGCATTTACCTGATGTGGTCTTGCCTTTTTCGGTGTTTGTAATTCAATGTACACTAAATTTTGCAGACGAACACATCATTTTGTGTGGTCATACTGGTTAATTTATCACTAGGAACATGATCCATTATTGTTCTGCATCGATTTGATATGAAATTGTCATCTAAATGATTCAACCAAGTTCTTTTCCTTATTCTTCCACTCTTCCTTTCTTTATTTATTTATTTATTTTACAGGTTGTAATAACATATTACAAATAACATTTTTCAATATTATAGATACTTTATTTTCTTACCTCTTTATTGACTTTGTTACATACAACTCTTTGCATTATTAATATTCGCATTGTTTCAGAAACCGAAGGAAAACCATGAAGCAGGACCGCTGCCACTGCCTGCAAAATCATCAAAGGACACTCCGAAAGACAAAAAACCAATAAAACTCGAGGCCCCCAATCTCACCACCCCCAAACGGGATGCCGACTTAGACCTGGACTCGAACTCTGCACAAAACCCGTTGCAGAACAGCTCGAAGCGCACGGTGTACGTAAACAGCAACGACCCATCCCTGTGCGAAATTTGCCTGAAAACGTGGCCGGCGAAGAAGCACCTCTGGCAGCACTATATCCGCTGCCACAAAACGGTGGCGGCCACTGTCTGCGGCATCTGCCTGAAGACCAACGACGACTACAAGTCGCTCCAGGCGCATCTGCGGGAAAACCACCCGACGCTGCTGCACGGCCAAGGCTTCGGCTCGAACTTTATCTGCAGGATCTGCGGCAGGTACCACAACGCGAGCTCGAAGCTGAAGCTGCACATGGCGATCCACGAGAACTTTGACTGGTCGATTTTGGAGCACTTCCCTGTTGTGAGCAGTCCCGGTGGTGCGCTGCAGAAGAGTCTGTACTCGTTTTACGGGCAATTGGGCAAGGGCAAGAAAGAAGCGACGAACAACGGCTATCTGGAGGACAATGCGCGACAGTCGTTCTTGTATATGGGTTACGGCGAGGCCAATCACGAGAACGAAGACATCAACTATGAGAGCCTCATTGAGCAGGTGGAATGCTCGTCGGATTCGGACAACGACTCGGACATCGACGAGTGTGCTAAAGATTCTAAATATCTGAATATGAATAATCACGAGGCTGGAAACTCGTCTTCTGGCGATGAAAGCGACGAGTCCATCGTGTCAGTAGCGTCTGAGGAGAATTCCCTCGAGAGCCAGATGTTGCAGAATATGCTGAACGAAAAGTTCGCTACAGGCCAAAAACCTAATTCTAAGAGAAATGAAAAAATGGAGTCAGAAACTGCTATCAAGCGGGAATATTCCAGTTCCGACAGCGAGGACAGTTCCGATTCCAACCAAACCATATCGGATACGGAGGTGGAGGTTCTGGACGATACCATTAAAGTCGAGAGCAGTTCCGACGAGGACGACTCGCAGTTTTCGCAGGTTTCCGAGAGATATACAAAGTGCGGTGACAGTACCAAGAGTGGCCCGGCGTTAAAGCACGAGGAGATCGCCGAAAAGGCGAACTGCGAGATAGACAATGCCAATATCTTTGTTCGAAAGCCCGAGGAGCTGGATTCGGCCATCCGGTCTATCAGCTATGAGCAAGTCACCGATGTCCGTGAGCCTATCGACATTGACATCTGCGAGATCCAGCCCCAAAGCCTCAACCAACACGAGATCCAGTCGGCCGTCGATAGCATTTTGTAGAGTAGGAGCGATTAGTTTTGCATTTATTTATTCTTTCGTTTAGCTGCGCCAAGTATTAAATTGAGGTCGTTGCCATAAACAGTTCGAGCTCCGCGAATCCGAATAGCCGTGAAATTTGATGTTCCTATGGAAATGTAACTTATCACAATTTTGACAGCTTGTAAAACGAGGAGCAGACTTGCAAAACGTCCAATTAGTTGTCTTAAAGGCAACCAACCTCAGCAGGCTCTGTAATTTTTTATCCTTTATTAATTAACGTTTTTGTAAGAAATATAAAAAACAGTGTTTTGAAAGTCTGCTGCTCAAATTAATGCCGCAACTTGTATTGTCAAACAAAAGAGTTTTTAAACTGTCCCGACAATCAACCTACATCAATTGCGGCCGTCATATCGTAATTACAGTTATACGTAACTTCATTGTTCTGTGTCGAAGAACGGTCGAAGAGTAACGCGAATTTACCATTTGATATTATTGCCCAGTTAAGAGTGTGCACGAGTGGAGGAAAACATATCTCTATTTCTACGTAAGCTCGTGGCACGTTCGGTATCATTCCCTGTGGTTCCGCAGCTTTTAGGGCGTCGCCGAGCGACTGGCCATAACTTTTAGTTTCGTTTAATACGGTGGTAAAGAATTTGTGATGTTTTTTTCCCTTTTTACCATGACATCTGTACACTGTGTATATTTTACTATGTAAGCTCATATATATACATACCTTAATAATTAATATTAGCACATAAATTGTGTACTTGTAATGAGACTGTTAATTTTTTATAAAATAGATCTATAATCGTGCTTATCTAGCATGCCTAGTTTGTAAGTAGCATGGTCTTTTCATAAATTTTATTTATTTTCGCTTTATTACGTACATTTTTTAGCTGTGGCAAGTATTACGTAAGCATTCCTGTAAGTCGAACAATATTTTATGTGTACATACAGCTAGAACGTAACCGAAATTCAATAAATTTATTTTGTAAAATTTGTTGTCTGTTGCATGGGGTTGAAATGAGTGTGCATTGTAGGAGACCCTTCAAAAATGGCATTTACCTGCACTCTCGTTTACTATCAATGACAGGTTTTTCTTACAAACTTACGAAGTACCCAAAAATGTGTAATTTTCTATAGTGGGTACTTATAATGTACTTCGACAATTACATTTTAACATGTTTGCTCCCAAGTATGTAATGTGACGTTTGCACTTTGATTTAATATTTAAATCCTAAAAATTATGAACACTGAATTTCATTTTCTTAATTTTTACTTCCTTTTACGATAAAGGAAGTATTGGATTCAGTTTTCAACAGATGTTCATGATTTAAGAGTCCCCTGAACCCAAAAAACACTTTTTTGTTCATTGGTCTGTCTGTCGCTCTGTGTGTCTGTCTGTCTGTGAACAGAATATCTCAAAAATGAAAAGAGATATGGTGTTGAAACTTCATATATAAGTTTTGTGTAGTTTTTTTGATTTTTTCAAAAACAGCCAACGATTTTTTTGAAACTATATTTTTATTACATTTTTAATGTGTATTGATGTGAGAGTAGAAATATTGGTCCAATATTTAAGCCCAATTTGGTCCATATAAGGTCCCGGGTGGTGTAGCTTCAACAAGCGTCCACGTTCGATCAGTAGAGTTAAGCAACGCTCTTTCTGGTCAGAACTTGGATGGGAGT
>CALNHX010004435.1:0-127779 GCA_940337035.1 Agriotes lineatus
CTGAATGGGTTGTTAGCTTTGCCCTGGTAAGAGTTAAATTCTGTTCGTTTTGTGTCGAGCCCTTTAATTATTATTTTGCTGTAGTGTTCAGGTTGAAAGATTTTAATTTTGACTTGGTCATTAGCCAACGTTTTAATTTCGTAGTTGTTGTTGGTAAATTCCTTTAATAACTTCGAACTTTTTAATTTATTTTTGATCATAGATCATAGTATATCTCCTTATTTTAGAAACACGCTGTATAGTTTCTAAAATTACATTTAATTGATAAACGAAATATTAAAGAAGATATGATATTAATCATGTATTACAAATATATAATATAATAAGTAAATAAATTAATTTGACAAATAACGAAGTTTTAAAAATTAGACGCCACTTTCAAAGTTATAATAATAATAAGTTACACAGCAAGGAATCAGAACTTGAACATATAGGTACACATTTTAAATACACTTAGTGATTTTGAAGTAATCGCTATTGTACCAAGGAAGAGATCCTTTAGTGCAATAATTGAAACAGACAACTTAATGCATGATATATTACTCGAAAGATCAAGACTGAAAATTGGTTGGGGGCTGTGCAAAGTGTTTGATCATATTGATTTAACCAGGTGTTTTAGCTGTAATGGCTACAACCATAAAGCGGAAAATTGTAAAAATATTCCAGCATGTGCATATTGTGCAGAGGCAGATCATAAGGCAGAGGAATGTAAGGTAGAAAACGATCAGGTAGCTTGTATAAATTGTATCAAAGCGAATAAAAAATGGAATTTGAAGCTCAATACAGAACATGCAGCTTTTGATACTGGTTGCATGGTGTACCAGCGGAAAGTGGAAGAGGCGAAAAGAAAGTTTGACTATGGAGACAAGTAGCAATTAATAAACAATATCCAGCAGTGCGTGTATCTACAGAACTGTCAGAGCCTAACTGCGCATTTCGACGAATACAAACTTTTTATTACAACAGAGGCTCCTGTGTTAATGTGCCTAACAGAGACCCATTTAAGTGAAGATATCAGTGATTTTGAAGTTGAAATTAGTGGCTACAATATTATCAGGACAGACTCTTCAAGCAGATTTACAGGTGGTGTATTGTTTTATATAAGAAATTATTGTAAATATGAAGTAGTTGGTAGATATGCATTGCAAAAAAATTATTGGTTTTTGTTGTTAAGATTAAGTATACTAAATAAAAAATTCTTAGTTGGAGGAGTATATCGATCGCCAAATAGTTCTTACTCTGTATTCTTAGAATTCTTTGAAACATTGTTAGAGGAAATACTTCTCAATGAAATGCATACGGTCATAATAATGGGTGATTTTAATATAAATTATGTAAGCAATAGCGTATATACAAATAGACTTATACGTTGTTTAAATAATAATGGACTGAAACAATGTGTCACGGATTGGACACATATTTCACCTGCAGGTCAGGTAACTACAATATATTTAGTTATTTGTAATGACACCACACTTGATTGTAATGTTTTTAGGCACCATAATTTTAATCAACACTCCCTAATTCAAATAAATATAAAAAGTAGTATAGATAAGGGGAAAACACATTTACATACTTTTCGGAAAAAATTAGTAGAAATCGATCTCTTCAAACAAAAAATCAATAATATATGGTTAGATTACAAATCCCATACGCTGAATGATAAATATGACAATTATTATGCGAAATTAATAGAGGTTATAAATGAAATGATGCCCATAACACAAATAGTTGTTAAAGGAAAATCTAATCCATGGATTGGTCAAGATATACTAGCTCTAATCAAATTAAGAGATACGAAGTTCAAAAAATTTTCTATTACAAAAAATCAGGTGGATTGGGTCGAGTATAAACAAAGTACGAATGAAGTTGTTAAACAAATTAGAAAGGCAAAATTAATATATTATGAAGAAAATATTGATGCCAACAGAGGTGAACCAAAATTAATGTGGAGAACCTTGAAAAATATTGTAGGTAATAGAACAAACGAAGTTTTTAGAGAAATTAAATATAATAACATAGTTAGTAATGACTTACAGAGTATATCTAATAATTTTAATAAATATTTCATTGATAGTATACAAGAAATCGTGGAATCAATTCCACAAGCAGATTTTAAATATAATATGAACAAATTACATTGCAAAATGGACTCATTTACATTGACTGACGAGGAAGCACTGACAAAGATCATTTTACAGTTGCCCAATAAAAGTACTCCAGATGATGTCTCAATTAGCATCATTAAAGTGGCGCTAAGTGAATTCATCTTACCATTGCTCCATGTCATTAATACCTCCTTAGAAACGGGTGTCATTCCTGATAAGTTAAAAATTTCCACTATTGTGCCCATTAGGAAAGTTCCAAACACTACTAATATTCAAGAGTTCAGGCCAGTGAACATGCTTCCTGCCATTGCTAAAATGATAGAGAGGGTAGTTTATAATCAATTACTTGATTACATAACCGAAAATGAAATACTAACAGTTTATCAGTCAGGGTTTAGAAGGGGACACAATTGTGAGTCGGCTCTTCAATACTTAGTCAATGAATGGGCAGAAAATATAGATAAGGGGCTAGTTACAGTGGCAGTTTTTCTAGACTTACAACGAGCGTTTGAAACAGTGGACAGGGAAAAACTTATAGACACACTTGAAAATTATGGAGTAGGTGGTACTGTGCTCGAATGGCTTAAGAATTACTTAACGAACAGGAAACAAAATGTAAAATGTGGTAATTGTATTTCAAATACTGAAGCTATTAATCACGGTGTTCCTCAAGGGAGCATATTAGGTCCCTTACTTTTTGTTTTATATATAAATGACTTGGAATATGTATTGAAGCACTGTAAGTTCCATCTATTTGCAGATGATACTGTGTTATATTTATCAGGATATAATCTGAGTAGTGTGAAACAAAAATTAGACGAAGACCTGCGTAGCATAAATAACTGGATCAAAATTAAAAAGCTAAAACTGAATGTAAGTAAAACCAAAGATGATTTTCAAAAGACAAAATTCAACTAATTTAATAGACTTCGAATTATTTATTGACAATGATAGAATTGAATTAGTACGGACGATCAAGTATTTAGGAGTGGTTCTGGATAATAGGCTAAAATTCAATGAACACATAGATTATATTTGTAAAAAGATTTCGAAAAAGATTGGTATCCTTAGAAGATGCAGTGACTGTTTGTCATTTAGGGCACGGAAAACTGTTTACAATACCATTGTATTGCCGCATTTTCAGTATGCTGCAACGGTGTTGTACCTGGCAAATAGTGGAGATATGGATAGGCTTCAACTGCTTCAGAACAGGGCCATGCGAATTATCCTGAGATGTGACAGGTACACTCGTATTGAATTGATGCTTGAGAGGTTGAATTGGATTAATGTCAGAAGTATGCTGGAAATGAATGCCTTGACCTTTATAGGTACATAAAGTTCAATTAAATGTAGGGCCAAAATACTTTGATAATATATTAAATCATGGTAACAATGTACATAATCACAACACCAGGAACAATAATGATATTGTATTACAATTTAAAAATACTAAAGCTGGTCAAAACACTATGTTTTATAAAGCAGCAATGAAATATAACCAGCTGCCCAATGATTTTAAAAGGATTAATAATGTGAAAAAATTTGTAACTTAGTTAAAATCCTATTATAGGAGAGAGATAAGAGATACATAGATAATGAACACTTGTGTTTTGTTGTTTAATACTTGTTAGGTAGTAATATGAATTATATATGTATGTATATTTTAGTATAGTAATGTAGTGTGTAAAAGTATGGTTACTTAAATATCTAATAAATTAGAAATAAAAGATATGCAGGTAATGAACATATTATTGTTATATATTTTGTTAAATGTGTTACTGTATAGCAAAATGATGCTAAATAAAGTTATTAATACCAAGATCTAATCAACAGCACCGTTGCAACTCTTTTTCAAGACGATAATTTCGTTCAACTGGTCACTGATAAATTATCAGAAAAGCTAATGGCAAAACTAGATGAAAAGTTGGAAGCATATACTGAGCGCATACAGAAAATTGAAGCTGAAGTAACGAAATTACGAAGTGAAAAAGTGGAACTGCAGGAAAAGGTAAACAATTTGGAACAATATTCAAGACGCAACTGTATCCGTATCTTTGGCATTAAAGAGACAGAAAACGAAAAAGGTGTCGAAGATAAGGTGTTAGAATTGTTTAACGTGCAAATGGGACTGGATGTAAGTGATATCGACATTGACCGTTGCCATCGAGTGGGTCGTGCTAAGAACGGAAAAAGAGCTATTATCGCAAAGTTCGTGTCCTACAAAACACGTGCGCGTGTTTACAATAACAAACGAAAATTAAAAGGAACTGGTTTAATTATTACGGAAGATTTAACATCGCAACAACATGCAGCTTTTAAGGTGGCGGCTACTACGCATGGCGTAAAAAATGTATGGACCTACGATGGCAAAATATTCTTTGTCAAAGATGGTAAAAAGCATTTGTACCAAAACACTGTCGGCTAGAGTATAAATTGTGTAATTGTAATGTTTTACATGTACATATAATAGTTTATTGTTTTAGTATGATCGAGTACTTTTGTCCTTTGGGGGGCAGTGGAATTGTTTGTTTTCGTTGAAATACCATTACTAATATCAGCCCCATGGCTCATTACCTCTAAGGGATGGGGGTATTCGGTCATATGGTGCATATATCGCACTCATCCGCATGGGACAAACATGATTTTTTTTTCTTTTACGTAGAATAGGCATATTCTTCGTTTCGTAACATTTTTTGTTTTACAAGTAAGAATATTTATTTATTTTATATACAATTCTTATAAATTTTTGTGTTGTTTAGTATGTATAATGTTAGAACTACTTTGCGTAATAATTTCGAATTTAAATGTGCACATATGAATGCGAGATCTCTAGTAGCAAATTTTGCAGATATAAAGGAGCAAATAATATCTGGTAAATATGACGTGGTATGCATCACGGAAACATGGCTATCTAATGAAGTACCAAATGACGTAGTAGGGATACACGAATACAATCTTCTACGTCGTGACCGTGTAACAAGAGGTGGTGGAGTGGCCTTTTATATCAAAGGGACTGTACAACATCAGTTAATTCAAACTATCAATGATATAGAAAATTTATGGATAAGCATCATGATAGGTAAGCAAAAGTTTGCAGTTGGTGTTATTTACAATCCTTCAGGGAAAAAAGATGTTTGTTTACAATTTATGACTAATTTTGAAAATATCTTATCTGCGATTGTACCTTCAGTTGATCATATATTTTGTTTTGGCGACTTCAACATAGATTTACTCAATTTCAGTGATAGTACTACACAAGATTTTCTTAATTTAATTAACGGATTAGGCCTCACGCAAATTATTAATGAACCAACTCGCATTACTGAAACTTCTGCTACTCTTTTAGATTTGATACTCACCTCTTCCCCGCGGCTTGTGTCTAACTCGGGTGTTATGAGTATGCATACAATTGATCATGATCTAATTTATTGTGATTTGAAATTGGAAAGTGTTGCGTCTAAACCTATTTTTCGAACTTACAGAAATTTCAAAAACTTGAACTTTCAACAATTTGATGAACACTTACAATCTTTGCCATGGCGTAATATATATGATTTGAATAGCATTAATGATAAGGTTGAATTATTAAATTCGAACATAACTGCACTGCTAAATATTCACGCACCTATAACAACATCGAGGATCACAAAGCCGTACGCTCCATGGTTAACTGATGATCTGAAGGGTTTGATGGCTGTGAGAGATGCTGCATTTAGAAGATATAAAAAAACTAAAGTACCTGAACATTGGCAATATTATAAAATGCTGAGAAATTTAACTACACTAACAGTAAAGAATGCAAAAAAGGCATATTATAGCGTCCAATTTAAAAATAATCAGAATTGTCTCTGGAAAGAATTAAAGCAATTAAATATTAATTCAAAATCTAAAACCGTTCCTACACATTTATCGGATGTCAATAAAATTAATAACTATTTTATCAGCTCTGTCCCAAAAAACAATAGCGATACTATGTTAAAATCGTACTATAGTGACAACCTGGCTGACAGTGTGACGGCTTTGTTATCTTTTGAAGTTGTTAGTGAGACTGAGATTGCAAAGATTATAAATAGTATAAAAACTAAAGCAACCGGAGTAGATGGTATTAATATTATTGTCATAAAGCTATGTATTCCGTTCCTTCTACCTGTGATTACACACTTAATTAATTTCTGTATATCAAATTCTGTTTTTCCAGATATCTGGAAAAAAGCTTTAGTTATTCCTTTACCTAAGGTCTCTGTGCCTAAAGAGTATAAAGATTTGCGACCAATCAGTTTACTGCCAGCATTTTCTAAAATATTGGAAAGGGTTGTCGAGTATCAGCTACGGAATCATTTAGTTACGAATAAAATCATACCGGAAATGCAATCGGGTTTTAGATCTGGTTACAGTTGCAGCACTGCTCTAATTAAAATAACAGATGATATTCTTACAGCTAATGATCACGGTTTGCTTACAATATTAACGTTATTAGATTTCTCAAAAGCGTTCGATACTTTGGATCATAATATTTTACTTGCCATTATGCACTACATAGGTCTAGCTTTTACTGCACAGCAGTTTATCTCTAACTTTCTATCGAACCGATATCAAGCTGTCTTGTTAGCAGGAAATAAGTCTAGTTATTCCTTGGTCGATAGAGGTGTGCCACAGGGCTCCATTTTGGGCCCTTTATTGTTTACGATTTATATATCAACCTTCTCATCGGTGTTACATTCATGTAAGTGTCATTTTTACGCAGACGACACCCAAATTTATTTATCTTTTTGTGAATCAGACACACAAACTGCTTGCTCTTTATTAAATGATGACTTGCAACGTATTTACGATATTTCATACAATCATGGTTTAATATTAAATCCTACTAAATCCACGGCAATTTTATTTGGTGGTCGAAATATGAGGCAGAGGGCTGAAAATAGTATTGAAATAAAACTTGCAGGTGAAATAATTCCTTTGCAAGAAACAGTTAAAAATTTGGGACTACTAATGGATAATCAGTTAAGATTTAAACAACATATTTCCAACTGCCTGCGTAGTGCTTATGCAGCTCTCAGGCTTATATTTCGAAATCGCCATTTATTTGATAGGAAAACAAAAACTCTGTTGTGCAACTCACTTGTGTTGTCGAAATTTAATTATTGTGACACTGTTTTCTACTCATGTCTGGATAATAGAGATGCTAATAGACTTCAAATTGTGCAAAATTCCTGCATGAGATTAATTTTTGGAATACGTAAACACCATCGGGTTGGCCATAAGCTGAGAGAATTGGGTTGGCTAAACATGAAAAATCGCCGCTTGTTACATGTTGCTTGTCTGTACCATTCTATTATTGTAAATCACAGTCCATCATATTTATATAACAAAATAACATTTAGGACCGACGTACACAATCTGAATTTGCGATACAAAGGACTTCTTACACCACCTCTTCACCACTCTGAAATGTTCAAACGATCTTTCTCATACTGTATCGCAAATTTGTACAATCAGATACCTCAGTCCATTAAATCTTTAGCAAAAATTCAATTTAAAAGAGTTCTCCAGAGTTTGCTGCTGGAAGGTCTGGCGTTCAATATGTAGCTTTATATGTGGGTATTCTTATAAATTAGTTCTTTCGGTTATATTTTTTCTTAGTTGTATGAAATTTTGTTTATATACTCAAGGTTAGTAGCAGATGTTATAGGGTTAAGTGTAAGAGCAGACGGTTCGTTTGGAACCAAACTGAACTTCGCCCTATCAATTTTTTGTATAATTTAGGTGAATTGAAAAAAAAATATTAAGAATAAAGACATTATTATTATTATTATTATTATTATTATTATTATTATTATATTATTACACTGCTATGAGTAAATATATTTTCTACAATTACATTTATTGATAAAAGTAATTTAAAAGAAGATATGGTCTTACTCCTATACAAATACAAAGAACAATAAATACATCAATTTATTTTATCAATGAGAATGCTTTAAAAATTAAACACACTCTCAAAGTTATGACAATAATACGTTAGCTATATAGCAGCGAATAAGCACTTGGACATATTCATACATTCATTTTGAATAAAATGCTATGTATAAATATACTTTCTACAACTACATTTATTGATAAAAGTAATTTAAAAGAAGATATGGTTTTACTCTTATACAAATACCAAAGAACAATAAATACATCAATTAATTTGATCAATGAAAATGCTTTAAAAATTAAACACCACTCTCAAAGTTATGACAATAATAAGTTACCTATATAGCAGCGAATAAGGACTTGGACATATACATACATACATTTTTAATAAAATGCTATGTATAAATATATTTTCTACAATTACATTTTATTGATAAAAAAATATTTTTTCTCCAACCACACGAATAAGATGCCATATTGTCGAATAATTTTATATAAAAAGTAAGTCATTTCGGGATGTTCACCAATTATCTTGGCAACTGTACACTTTTCGATTCATATTTGCACTAGTACAAAAATGGACGCAATCTAGGGTTTAACATGGTAAATCATAAATAAAACACAAACGCTTCATCAATATTCGGCAATCTCCGTCGTCGTTGTTTAATTTCCCCGTATAGTGATTGTTTATTTGCTCCATGACAGTTCTGCAATATAACCTACAATGTTTGATTCTAAATAATAAGTCATATTATCGAATTTATGAGTAGTTGGAGAAAAAATAGTATGTTTCACTCGCACAAAAAATTCGCGTAAGACTCGCTGGACTCCGCTACGCGTCGTCCGGCGATCTGTCTTACTTGTCCCGAAATCATGCATTTTTTTGAACTAATGAAACAAATAACTATAAATAATATGATGTTCATCATTTACTACAAATACTGTACCACTAAAATATACGAGCCCAGAATCACATTATTTGGCCCAGTTAAAATTTCTTAGCTATTTTTTTTATAACTTTGTTTTATTCTCACAAAAGAAAATATTTTCGATCAAGATTCTTACATCATGAGTGTAGGAGTTTCTAAACAGCTTTAGCAATAACGATTTACAAAAATAGTCAGAAAACTAACTTAGAAATTAATATACCCATTCAGTTCATTAGGCCCATATGATCTAAATATCATTTAGTTCACCGGGGATGTTTTGGTTGAAGTGAAACAAGCTGTTTATTGTTTAATAACATATTGACAGTCTGGTGTTGTATTCTGTGTTGTATACGTTCAAATTGCTCGAATATGGCGTAGATCAATAAATAACACTGGGTAAATATTCGAAATGAGATATACTGTTTTTAACTATTTACATTAAATATAGAAATAATATTGCACACTGCGTGTTAAGGTCAAGGGGGTAGTTCAACATCAACATCAACAGGGGTTGCTCCTGGTCGCCGGTGGGGCTGCAGCGCGGAGACGGAGCGGTCTGGTAGAATGCCCCGGCCTAGCGCACGTTACGCCTCTAGGCGATGTCTAGGAGTGGGTCGGCCACGCATCCACTTCGGAGCGAAGGTCGTCGGCCGCATGCACCAGGTGAGATTTGTTTACAACGGTAACTGCTGCGAACACTTCGGGTTAATAAAATGAATTTCTGGAGTTTACCTGCTAGCTAGGACAGTTGTGCGAGCTTGCGGCCAGTTCGCGGAACTTGGCTGGTGCCACGGCAATGTTTGCAGGAAATCGCTGCTTGAAAATATGCAGCGGCCGGGCTCTCGAAAATTCGCTGTTCAAGCCAATTTGCGGCTTCGACTGGATTGCGGCGGTGCGGAGATCTCTTTCGGAGGGCTTCAGGAATGCTCATAGGATGCTGGCGATGACTCTTACAGGCAGGTCCCTTATCGCATAATCTCTGTATGCGTCTAGCCTGGCGGCGGCGGGCTGTTGATGACTTCCTGGTGCCTCACAATTCGGGCGAGTTAATACAGTTGAAATACGACTTTCGAGAACGCAAATGGAATGCGCCCTCGGAACTCGGATGATCACGGACGGGACGGTGGCGGTGATTTCGTTCAGCGGATTACAGAAATGTTAGTTACAAATTCCGCGGTTTCGGCCTTTAACTAACAGCGGTTCGGTTACACAGGATACGGGGAAAGCTAATTAGTAGCCGCGGTTTCGGCCTTTAAATTAATGACGGTTCGGGAACGGGTTTGATAAGGATTTCTATGTTATCGGGGTGTTCTTGCATGCAAACAGTAACCATACCAAACCCCCAAGAACTTTTATTTAGGCGATTTCTCCCTTGCTAAGACAGTAACCATACCAAAGCAAAGGAGTGATCGCTCCGGGTGGATCAGGAGGAGTTCAGGAAAGGACTCGGGAATAGAATATGTATCTGGGAGCTGACATGTGCTCCTTTTTATACGTTCAGTGGCTCCCGGTCGGTGCTCGCGCTTCCCACTCTGGCAGCGGGAAAAACACTCCTGCGTACAATCCTGGCCGTCCACGCATCGGCTACTGGTCCGCGCTATCGCTTCTTGGCACGGCATTGAGATGCAAACGTTTGATAAGGCGGCGATTTAAATTCCAAATACGTTTCAAGTATCTTTAGAATTTAGATCCATAAGCGAAACGTTACAGTAAAGCTATTGTCAATTTGTTTAATTCCGGTAATTATTAGAGTGTACAAAATATTGTGAAACTATGAAACAACAGGATCAATAGCAGAAAAGACAAGTTTCGGACGAACTTCAAATATTACACCAGTAAATTTAAGAGCTTTACTTATCTGGGCCAAATTATATTATTCTGGGCTAGTATTTATTTTATATGCCATGGCAGCTACTACTGCGGAAGCGGTAATACATCAATAAATCAATTTCACCAATAAAAGTTTTAAAAATTAAACATCACTTCAAAAGTTTTGAACCAATTAACAGAACTTCAAAGAAAAAGAATTATTTTTATTACATATAGTTTCGCTATGAATCAGAGCCCTGGGTTTCCACTAATTTTATTCTTATCTAGTCTGATCCCCTCCTTAGAGTAGTAGTTTTGAATATATTCATTCCTTGTGACTATTTTATAAAGTTCCTATATAAGAGTTGAGACAACGCAAATGTCGGTGGCCATTTTTGATGCGAAAATACGTGATAGCATACAAGGCCAAAGTTTCTTGCTTAGTATGTGTCACTTATGAATTTAATTACCAGTCACTTTGACAACGTTTAAAAATGGTTAATTTAAAGCGTTTATGAAAACTACACTGCTAGAGGTATTTAATACGAATCCTATATAGGTAATCTTTGATAAAGAGTTGACACAACGTAAACGAAGTAGATACAGCATTGGATTTTAGTTTTCTCATCAAAGTGGATTTCACATAGTCTGGTTCTACTTGTGAGTGTTTAGTTTATTCTATTTATATTTTTGAGCTATTCTGCTCCTTGCTTCTCGTTTTTGAGAATTTTTGTCAATGGATATAAAGCCCCGTTCGAATTTACTTTTGAAGCAAACAATGCAACAACCCATCATTTCAAAAACTGTACAAAAATAATTATTTGGGTAACTAATTTTTAAGTAAATTCCATATAACTCTACAAGATATGCTATTTAAAGAACTATTGTCAGGTAGAAATGGAACACATACATATTAATACATTTGCAACAATCAGTGTTACATCTAAAGGCAAATAAAAATTTGTCAAATGTGACATTACCAGAACTGGTTTCTATAGTAACTATAGGACTTAAATCTGGCACAATTTCAGACGAAACTGCTCATGCACAGTGGATTACAATCAATCAGCATCTATTCCCGACTTGGCTCAACTCTTATAATATTCAGGAACTTCACTATTTTCTAGTTTATTTTTTTATAAATTAGGTATCTTGTATTTTGCAAATAAACTTTTTGTTTTACTAATAATGTCATATTATGTGACAGAATATTCCCATTTTTCATAAATTTCAATAATATATCCTAGCTGAACAAAATTTATTACTAATCAGGCACCTTGGTTGTTGTATGGGCTATAAGTAGAATACATATAATGGTTCTATGGTAAAGCATCATAGTTGCATTTTCCTACCACTACTAAATTGTCCTGTAAATAATGTAATTACATAACTCAACCTTTCTGTTGTTACCAAATTCAATAGATTTAAAATTTATATTCCTCTTCCAAATGTAATTGTATGTACCATCGGGAGCAGAAAAATCTGCTACACATTTTTGAATGCACCTGAATCAATGTTCCATCATATTTCAGATATTTTAGTTGCATGAATTAGACTTCTTAACGAATTTTGTTTGTACTGGTACACAAAGCTGATATTGTCGAATATTAGATATTTCTTTGAAGCAAATCTATTAAATCAAAAAAATATTTATAAAAACATAAAGAACAAATCACTTTAATATTTCTTCACCTCATCATTGCAGTCGACTAGTGCCTTGAGTTCACCTGTTGGAAAATAAAATTCTCGCCATCCTCGCCACGAACTAGCGGCAGCATAAGTTCCTGCAATATCCTTCTGTATGTTTGGGAGTTTAATCTCCCTTCTATAACTATACATGAAGGCTGGACCTCGAACCAGTGCATCCCCAGACGTTTACAGAAATGTGACCGCTTGTCACATATTCTTCATTGCATCAGTTTGCTCTGGGTCTCTCATCTGAGAAAACTACGTTATCCTACAAATAATTTTGATGGACGTATTCATAAGGAAATTCTAATCGTTGATTTTTGCTTGCGTCAGTAAGAAATACCTTTCGAGCTGATGAACGGCCATGGAGTTTTCTATCTTTAATTCTGGAATATGCTGTAAAACGGGATACAGGAAAATTTGTAGCTGTAACAGCCTGAATAACTGTGTCAAAGGATTTTCTCTAAGATGATTGACCAGACGATTGTTGGCCTCAGAATTTGATCGTCTAGAAGCGCCGGACCCTGTATTTTGGCGTAACATACCATACTATACTGATTAATATTTGTTTTGCGAGCATAACTGTTGTTTTGGTTATGTCAATCTCATCTGCAGTGTTTCTTATACTTACCCCTTCTTGCAACCTATTATTTATGATAATTATCTAACTGTGGTATTTGAAGTTTTAAACGACACCGTCATAAAAATTTAAATGTCATGTAGAAAATAATTACACGCAAACCTGTAATTACACAACTAAAAACGAGCTTTTCCAAAATCGTACCAGTTTTTTCTGCTACCGATGGTACCTATATTATGGAATGCAAGTAACTAGAAATCTCTATGTACAGCCTTATTCTTTGCATAGAACATTACTTAAGAAACTCTTAGCATATACCTGAATAAACCATGTTTTGGTGCTGTTTTAAATACAATAGGTACACGAGTAGTATTTTGCTCTTGCATATTTATTTATATTTTGTCCCTCTTCACATCTTACTAAAGACTTCAGCTCTGTAGTTTCATATTTACAAATACAACACAAGACTTTCTATATTATGTATGCCATATGGTGCTTTGTTTCACAAGATTTTTGCTAGTCATTCATTGAACTGACTTCTAAAGAAGAATAGAGTACGAACCGGTTTCAAGAGAAATTCGGGGACCGGACACATTGTCGAATATCCACAACGTCGAATCGATTTTAAAAGGTCCACAAAGTCGAACGTGTACACAACGTCGAATATCATATGATGACCATATCGCCGAACGTGACCACAACGTCGAATGCTAATGAAGGACACTTTGCCGAAAGTGTCCACTTCGTCGAAAATCATTAAGCAGTATTTGCGAACCCGATCTTACCCGATCTAGTCTAGTTTGCGTGGAAAGTGTAATATGAAAAGATCTGATTAACAAGGGCTGGACACTTTGTCGAAACGTGACCACAACGTCGAATTCACGAGAGGTACATTTCGTCGAACTTGGCCACAACGCCGAATGCTAGAAAGGGCCACTTTGTCGAAACGTGACCACAACGTCGAATTCACGAGAGGTACATTTCGTCGAACTTGGCCACAACGCCGAATGCTAGAAAGGGCCACTTTGTCGAAACGTGACCACAACGTCGAATTCACGAGAGGTACATTTCGTCGAACTTGGCCACAACGCCGAATGCTAGAAAGGGCCACTTTGTCGAAACGTGACCACAACGTCGAATTCACGAGAGGTACATTTCGTCGAACTTGGCCACAACGCCGAATGCTAGAAAGGGCCACTTTGTCGAAACGTGACCACAACGTCGAATTCACGAGAGATACACTTCGCCGAACTTGGCCACAACGCCGAATGCTAGAAAGGGCCACTTTGTCGAAACGTGACCACAACGTCGAATTCACGAGAGGCACATTTCGTCGAACTTGGCCACAACGCCGAATGCTAGAAAGGGCCACTTTGTCGAAACGTGACCACAACGTCGAATTCACGAGAGGTACACTTCGCCGAACTTGGCCACAACGCCGAATGCTAGAAAGGGCCACTTTGTCGAAACGTAACCTCAACGTCGAATTCTCGAGCGGTACATTTCGTCGAACTTGGCCACAACGCCGAATGCTAGAAAGGGCCACTTTGTCGAAACGTGACCACAACGTCGAATTCACGAGAGGTACATTTCGTCGAACTTGGCCACAACGCCGAATGCTAGAAAGGGCCACTTTGTCGAAACGTGACCACAACGTCGAATTCACGAGAGATACACTTCGCCGAACTTCGCCACAATTCCGAATGCTAGAGAAGACCACTTTGTCGAAACGTGACCACAATGTCGAATTCACGAGAAAGACACTTCGCCGAACGTGACCACAAAGCCGAATGCCCACCGGCAATGCCTCGCCATGTATTTTTCATTAAATAAAATGGACTTTAACTGTTTATACCATGAACAGTGTTCCACATACCGAAATTGCATGAACGCCATCGTACACTTAAAAGTGTGTCTCTTACATAAAAATTCCGAATTCTACCAAAAATAAGTAATTTGTTTGTGCTAGATAATAAAGCCTATTGACTAGATTATTACTGTTATATATTTTATTGGTTATTGAACACTATAATAAACAAACTAATGAAATTGGTCAACTTGTCAGAAACGGCCAATCAAGATTGACTGCATTTGAAGACAACTAATGTCGCAGTGTTTTCAGGCAATCATTGTTGTTGGTTTTCATAAATTCAATTTAGTTAGTAGTGTTTGACACACGTTTCGCCAAAATATCAAAGTGGAGTTTGCAAATCGGCGTCGTTCTAAAAATGAATAACAAATGCTTTGGAAGCTCCAGTATCGAATTAATAGTGAAAAACGTTAAAAAACGTTGTCGTCAAACACAGTAAAATCGAAGTCATATTCACATTATAGAATAATCTTTCCAAATACCTACTGCTCAAACTAAAAATTTTTAAGAGTTTTTTTTACTTACATAGAAATTATTGCAAATTTCTCTCACCACCTGCTCAAATTTTTAACGCAGTTTTGGTTTAGAAAAATTTAAACGTAGTAATTTGCAAGTAAACGGAAAAATCTAAAAAAAATCACCTTTTGTGATATTACCTTTGACAATTTACCTCACGTATATTTCAATCAATGAGCAAACTTTAAATACTAGATTCGTTGTCAATTGTATGTGATTATACTGGAATTTGCACTATACTTGGGGCAGCGAACAAATAGAGTGGTTTATGCAACCCAAATGACATGTTACAAAGCTGACTGGATCAGCAATTTAATAATAATTATCAGAGATGGCGGTCCTTATAATTAGACCTAATTTCAGCCGACAATAAATAATTTTTGAGGTTATGATACAAATAGAAACTTCGACCAATTTAAAAATCATGCCATTTGTGCACTTGTAATATGTAGGTAATAATGACAGTTAGCTAGAACCAGGCCACATGCCAACATATTACAAGTGTACTAATGCCATGTTTTTCAAGTTGGTCGAAGTTTCTGTTTGTATCATAATCTCAAAAAATTATTTAAAGTCAGCTGAAATTAGGTCTAATTATAAGGACCGCTATCTCTAATTCTTTAGTAATTATTATGTATAAAAATACTGATCCACTCAGCTTTGCAATATGTCATTTGTGTTGCATAAACCACTCTATTTGTTCTCTGCGCGAAGTATAGTGCTGATTTCTACTGGAACGTTTGTTGTTAAATATCCAGTGGCGTACTTATGACGGGCGACACGGGTATAAGATCACCCGCAAAGGCTTAAGAAAGAACTACCTAAATAAAATTCGTCTTTTAAACAAAAGATCTGAAATTGCATTTTATTAAGGAATCATTGAATATCAACTATTTCATTTCTTATTATAATGGAGTCAGTTTAAAAATTAAATTACTTAGAAGTTAGCAAAAGCATTTGAATGAAATGGCGCGAAGCAAAAGACGTACAGCGACGTCACTCGGCTGTCAGCTTACGAGCTAGAGGGACAGACTATGCTACGAAAATAGTGTAACACTAACTTGCAGTAGAATTTCCCTCCCACATCACTCCCAGAGGGAAATTTCAGTTACGTTTCTGTAAATATCGAATATAATTCTTAAAAAGTCTGCATTTTAACTTCAAAAATGTTGCACTTTGGTAAATTGTTAAGCCTAATACAATTCGTACAAAGGATATTTCCGATAATTTTTGTAAGAAAAATTAAACACTCGACCTTCGGTTTCGTGTCTAAACTTTTCTTGGTACTAATACAATTCGTACAAAGGATATTTCCGATAATTTTTGTAAGAAAAATTAAACACTCGACCTTCGGTTTCCTGTCTAAACTTTTCTTGTGTCTTATATGCCTAACAAGACGCGCGTATAATAAATAACTGCCTTTATTTAAATTAAAGCACTACTAATTTTCCATATGTTTGGACGGTGTGCTTCTGTTTTTTCAATGGTATGACGCATTACAATATTTTATAAAGCCGAATAAAAAATCTCCATCAAATTCTTTTCTAAAACGCAAATTTAGGCGTGTAATCTTATAAAGGTAAATATTTAAAAAAAACCGTAAAACGCATCCATTTGACTAGAAAACTTAGCACATTTCAATATTGGCCAAAGACAACCATGTATATTATATGAAACTATAATTTGGTTCGTCAAAATATATATTAAAGCAAACCAGAAATTCGCAAAAACTGCTTTCTTTAAAATTAATATCTTGTTCAATATTAAATAGTTTTCTGATAGTAAATTGCAAATTTTGTGCGAAATTAAAGAAATTTATGTATGCACAGTTACACAGAATTTAGCTTACAATTTTTATTATAAATGTTAAATATCTACTGTCTCAAGTCAGCCTGTAAGCTGCGACTTTATAATAAACTTTTGGGTGGTCAAATATAACCAAAAGTTTATTACCTATAAACTAAAATGGTATAATTGTATTAAGATATAGAGATATAAAAATAAACTGTTACTGTACATACTATATAATTAGGTAAAAGTATAAAAAAATATATATTATTGTATATGACTTAAATTGTATAAATTTTGCTTGTGTTGTATCAATGTATTTCATAAAAGTAGAACTATAATTAATAAATGTGCAACTACACAATAACAAAGTATTAATTATGGCATTTCCGACAAACTTCTTTTTTTTTCGATCTCCAAATGTCATCGTTTGCTTTACTCTTATCTTATATAGGTACTCTAACTGTGGCTATTCAACGGCACTGGGTTCATTTCAATATTTTAAACGACATAAGCGCAGGTGAGCTTTCCGGTAATATTGACTCACCCTGTATGTTGGAAACCTGCAACTTTTACTTCGACACGAAGTGTACGAAGTATTGAAATTCCCTCATATCGAAAACCATTCTGAGTCAAATATCTCTAAAATTCGAGCCAACTGACTAATGAACCCACTATATCAAATCTCCGTCTCGGCGGTGCGGATCTTTTGGTGAAGATCCCAGCCCACTAGATCAATCCTCCGTATTGGGGGGTGCCTAAACGTGCTGTGCGGGGGATGTATGTTCGTATGTGTACACGATTCCGGTCGCCAGGAACCTTTCTGAAGTCTTGGATCGTTTTCATACGATAGGTCCTCCGAAAATGAAGACAACATCAACTTTTGAGCTATGGTCGTCGGCAAAAAAATTTTTTTTGTTTTTTTTTATAAATAACTGGTTCATAGCATTTCATTGTATTAGCGAAACGGAGTGATGCTGAGTATCGAAGTATTCTTGGAAAGCACGGAAGGGCGCTTTTCTTGGGTGGGGGGTACCGTATATTCTTACCATTAAAGATAAGTCCTCCAGCATGGTTGTTAGCACGTTTACTTTAGTATGCAATCGCCTGTGAGTGGGTCAATTGTATTTCTATCTACCTTTAACTACCTACCGTACCGCTGCGTCTGCGAGGCAGGTGTATTTATGTAATCTGGGCAACATTTTTCGAATCCAAATTCCAGCAAAATATTACTATATTTTTAACTATTTTGCATACGAATGCAAATACCATGAGTATGGTAGGTTTTAAGTTTTAAATTAGATTAGAGAAATGAAAAATGCGAGTATATTCAAAAAATTTATTTTTGTATAAAATAAATGGTCTACATTTATTAGTTTTTTCAATATTTAAAGCGAGTAAGTTATGCTATTTCACGATTTCAACAATTTCTTTATTAAAAAGTCATGGTATACACTGTCAAAGGTTTCTATACTGTATATCTTGTGTACATTTTTGAAATTAGATAATATAAAGCGTCTTCAGTAAATTAACTTTTTTGAACCAAATTGTGTAGATGCAACTACTTTAGTGTGGTGAGTCACTTTTTAATTACTTTTTCTATTATTTTAGCTAGAGATGGTAGCAACAATATCGGCCTATAATTTTCCCCAACATTCTTCCAATATTGGTACTTTATTGATTTTAAGTTTTCGTTAGTCAAGTTTTCTATTTCTGATGAAGTGGTGTTTATGAAATCACTTATTTCTTCATTAGTTATTGGAGATAAAAATAAGATCGAATTGTCTAGGTGAACATTTTCATAATTAATGTATTAATTGTTTAATTTATTTTTTACCCTAAGTAGGTACATCAGCAATATCTTTACCTACCCCACTGAAATGTCCATTGAATTCATCAGCGATTTCCTTTCTTTTCTGGAGTTAAGTGCCATTTTTTGATACATATTTGTTTTATGGTAGATTTACAAGTAGGGATGTTCGATACACCGAAAAGTACCGGTACAATCGTATCGTATCGTATCGATTTAGAAGTATCGGTTCGGGGCAGTATCGTATACAAAAGTACCGCTACATGAAATACCGGTACACATAATAGTAGCAGTAACAATAAAAAATCTGGTGTGATACACTCACACAACTTCCTTTTACATTGATCTTATAATTAGCCAAAAATTTGATTTTTAATTTTTAAGCATTTCTCAAAAACTTTCAAAAATTAAAAATTTTACAAAAATTACAAATTTTCATATACAATACCGCGACCGGTCGACGAATTGCCGAAAATTTTTGTCAAAGTGTATGAGTGTTTATTGCTTCGATATAAATTGGTCGAGGCGACAGGACGAGACCAATTTTGAAGCAATAAACACGAATAAACACTTTGACAAAAATTCATGCAATTCGTCGGCCGCAAGCGGCATTTGAAGGACTATTCAACGAACAAAATTGACATTTCTTAGTAATTAATCAATTTTATCACGTCCTCTTGGAAAATAAAAATCTGTTGACGTAAAATAAATTGTTTGTCAAATTTGACATTTCAAATATCATATTAGATTAATTTTACAGGCAGTTAAATAAATGTCACAGGAAGAGAAAAAAATTGTTATTAAAACTTCGCTAGCGGAATTGTTGCACAATTTTACGCTGATTGGTGGCAAATGACATAAATACTAAATTATGATTGGTGAATAGTTAAGTTGAAGGGGGTGAGTTGAATAGTCTCTAAAATTTTAAGCTGAATTCAAAAATGTAATAATATACCGGGTGTTCTATTTAAAATAGGAGTTAATACGAAAAATAGAAAAGGAAACAAAAGAAACCCATTTTAAAAGTATGCAACTGGATAATTACCTATCTCACATCAATACACATTATAGTCCAGAGAAATTAGACATTGCTCTTCGGAAAAATTCCCGGAAAGCTGGATTTTGGTATGAGCCTTGATATTGTGGTTCTAAACAAAATGTCAAAAGTCCTCATCGATCCGAATGCCGCTAAAAATTTTAAGGGGTCACCAAAAACGGTATTTCGTGAATATCTCGTTAACGGTAACTTTTACAGAAAAAATATTGGTTATCAAATTTGTAGTTTCTAACAATAAAGGTATTATGACTTTTATTCGTAAAAGTAACCGTTTTGGAGATAATTCGATTTACAGAGTTGTAACGAATAGATGCACTCCTCAATGGCATGTATATCTCATTGGAGTTGCGACTTGAAATATTCCAGAATTTCCTTGTTTCAGAGCCCATAAAAATAGAAAGAAACGCATATATAGTACACTGTAGTCTAGATAGAGAAGGAATGTGCTCCGAAAAGTTCCCCTCCGTTGTTATAAAACTTCAAGGGACATCTACTTGCCATTCATGTAGGAGCATAATAGTATATTATGTTATTAGGAGCAAAAATTATACTTTATTTGGAGTGGCTGGACTGTTTATCTGTCGCAAGCTCGGCAGATAATTACAGCCGAGCCACATAAAGATACTTTTGTTCCGAATAACATATAGTATTTTTTCTTCAAACGTTTATAACAAATTATTTAAGAAATCTTAAGAAGCCTGGAATTATTTTAAGGTAGAGGATTGGGTAGACTGATAAATGTAGGGTGCTTTGGAGAGCGTCACTATGACTACACTATAAACAATGTTGTGAACAAAATCCGAAAAAAAATACTCTCGTCAGTCTTGCTTAAATGTAACACCCGATATAAATGACGTCGATACTTGCGACTCCACTGAAAATGTAGATCCATCACGTTTCCTGACTGAATCTATGGGAATAGAGAAGACAGCAGAAGAAGAAGAAGAAGAAGAAGAAGAAGATGAAGAGGAAAGCATACCGATCTTGATTAATGAACAAGTTCATAATAATTTTTTGTAATAAACATTTTTCAAACAAAAATAAACGTGGAATATGCCTACTGGAAACACCACATGAAAAAAAACGCACCTTGTACTCTACCTCGAAGGTGGTGTGGAAAAGAGTGCACCTTTCAACTCTGTAAATCGAATTATCTCCAAAAAGATTACTTTTACGAATAAAAGTCATGATACCTTTATTGTTACAAATTTCATAAGCTACAAATTTGATAATCAATATTTTTCCTGTAAAGTGACCGTTAACGAGATATTCACGAAATACCGTTTTTGGTGACCTTTGCCCCCCCTTAAAATTTTTAGCGGCACTCGGATCGATGAGGACTTTTGACATTTTGTTTAGAACCACAATACCAAGGCTCTTACCAAAATCCAGCTTTCCGGGAATTTTTCCGAAGTTTTGCTTTTATTTTGTCTAATTTCACTGGACTATTAGAAATGTAACAAAAATTTAACGTTTGAAAAAATCGTTGTAACCGTTTTTGAAAAAATCGACAAAACTGAAAAATCACAAGAGTAAACACCTACTTCCGGTTATGCGATTTTCTTCAAAAGCTTACTGTCGTATCTACATAGTACAAAAAACGTATATATGAAGTTTCAACCCCATACCTCTTTTCGGTTTTGAGCTATTCTGTTCACAGACAGACAGACAGACATACCAATGCACAAAAATATGTTTTTGGGTTCAGGGGACTCTAAAACGTGAAGATCTGTTGAAAACTCAATTTAGAATTTTTGGGGTGAATCCAATACTTCCTTTATTGTAAAAGGAAGTAAAAATCAACAAAAAATAATTACAAAATCAGTATTAGAAATACATCTATTAAATAGTATACTAACTTTTATAAACGCTTGAAAAAAGTTGAGTTTCATAAACGTATATATACACTACAATTGTATAAAGCAGCATGTTATAAATATTTAAGCTGAATAATGAAGTTTTTATTGGATATTTAATCATTATAATAGAATTTGTTGGGCTACACGAGAGCTCCAGTCCGCCGGAATTAGCCATTCTCCTTAGAATTTATCAATTACGATTTTGTACCAGCTGAAACCCAAAGTGTAGTTGTATACATGTTAAAGAAGATTTCGGCTCAACAAAATCATTTTGTTTTTATTTTTATTCTCGAGTTTGTAAAAGCTGAAAATTACTTATTGAAAGTTATAGACGTTCGGCCATCTCGTCCTTACTTTCATAGAACACGAATTATAAATATCAAACACCTCATTGAGATTGTTTCATTAATTTTTGTTAAAAATTAAAAAAAAAATTTAATGGTCAAAAGATGAGTTATTTGAACCCGTGCGGCTAAAACCTGGGATCGGTCCGGACAATACTGACCAAAAATAAATCGTATCGTATGGTATCGCTTAGTGAAATATCGGTACAAAATATCGACTATCGAAAGACAGAGAAGTACCGGTACTTCAAAATATCGGATCGCACCTCACATCCTTATTTACAAGCACTAATATTCATACTATAGTTTGCAGTTTTCCATTGGCCTTTCGGGTCGGAAGTTTTACTTATTTGTTCAGTATAATAATTACACTTAGCTGTTCTTATTCGAGTTGGTAATACAGGGTGTCCCAAAAAGAATGGGACACCTATTGGTCATAGATTCCTTAGGTTATAATAAACCGATTAAACCTAATACTAATACATTAGTACAAAATTCCTTCAGTAAGAAGGTATAAGGACTTGGAAGTGAAATTTTTTATTTTTATATTAATTTCCGCAAATGTAAAGATATCGATTTGAATTTTGGTGCAGATGCTTACTACTATGTAATGCACTAATGGAATAATTTTCATAAACTAGACTTGACTAAGAGGCACTTTACCTATCTCTGAAAACCTTTTTTTAGCTCTAACTTTGTAATCCGTAGCATTTTTTTTTAAATTTTAGGTTATTATCTGAAAGGGAATTAAAACGCGTAAAAATATAGTGCTCTTAGTTCATAAGCGTAAAAGGAACCATTTGCCTTAAAATGCCTATCAAAGGTTTTTGGATGTCAATCTTACAGATTACAAAGGTTTTTAGAAATAGATAAAGTGCCTCTTATAGTCAAGTCTAGTTTATGAAAATTATTCTATTAGTGCATTACATAGTAGTAAGCATCTGCACCAAAATTCAAATCGATATCCTTACATTTGTGGAAATTAACATAAAAATCAAAAATTTAAAATTAAACTTCAAGGCCTTATAACTTCTTACTGGAGGGACTTTTTAGTAAGGTATATTAGGTTTAATCGGTTTATTATAACCTAAGGAATCTTTGACCAATCGGTGTCGCATTTTTTTTGGAACACCCTGTACATTGTAGTAATTTTTATGTTTATCGCATTTCACATAGTAACGTACTACATTTCTACATTCAGCATCGTTGAGTAACGTGGTATTTTTCACCATAGCAACCATTACAGCATAGCAACGGCGCATCGTTTTACGTTTGGCAACACTCAAGTGTAGTTTTGGTGGCACGGTCAGTCTATATTTATCATACTTGAAGTTATCAAATTATGTTTTGCGTAAGTTTTGACACAGACTGACGCAAAACTAAACCTGCTAACCTCAAATTTGACATAGACTACAGTGCCACCAACATTACACTTCAGAGCGATGTTCGAGAATCACGCCTGATCACACTGGTGCGTCGGACATCCTTGTTTTCATTGTAAGAATGTAGTTCAGTCAAATGGAAGAAAATAGGGGAAAGTTTTGGTGAAGTTTTGATATTCGGTTCCTATATGTTTTTGGGGTCGCTGTACATGAATATCAGGTTTTCCAACAAAAATTTTGACCGGAAACATGTTTTTTTAAGCAAAAACGGTGTAAAAGACGTTTTTTCTAAAGTTTTTCTATAATTACCCGAAAGCTATCCATTTTTCGTAAATGTTGAACCTATATGAAGTGAAAGAAGATCAAATTTCCTACATTTTATGGACTTGAGGTTTTTCTCTCCGACCAATCATTCAGCCGCGACAGCGCCGCGAAGTTATAGTCCAGTCAAATGGTAGAAAATAAGGAATAGCTTTGGTGGAGTTTTGATATTTGGTTCCTATGTTTTTTGGGTCACGAATATCAGGTTTTCCAACAAGAATTTTGAACGGAAACACGTTTTTTTTTAACAAAAAACGGGGTAAAAACAGTTTTTTTTTGTTTTTCTAAAATTACTAGAAAACTAGCCAATTTTGTAACTGTTGAACACTCAATGGGGATACAATTTCCTACATTTTATGTCGCAGATTTTTTTTTCTCCGACCAATCGTTCAGCCGCGAGAGCACCACGAAATTAGGTGTTAAAAGCAAAAAAATGGGAATCATCCCAGTTTATTTCAGTTACTCGAAGACTATCCATTTTTCGTAAATCAAAATGGTATATGAAATGAATCTTTATAAATGAAATGTTGGCAAACCTGAACTTCGCGTAAGCGACCCTAAAAACATATAGGAACCAAATATAAAAACTCCAAAACTTTCCCCTATTTTCCACTATGTGACTGGACTATAATTTCCCAGTTAAATTTTTTTGAAAGTTGATATAGGAAAAATATATACAAATTGTCAAAAAGTTGTAACTCCCAAAGCGAGGCTTTCTGTAACTTGAAGGTGGGTATCTATGTTATAAAGTAAAAACAACTAAAAATATTGAACTTTAATTAATTATATTTATTGGTTAAAGAGTAAAGTAAACACACATAAGTATTTCATATTTTAACATTTTGGGTTTGAAAAGTAACTATGCAGCTAAATTGTTCAATCAAATTTATTTTTACGCGCGTTTCGCTAGCATTTAAAAGCTAACTTCTTCAAACGTTTACATTAAGTTTTTAAACAATTAATTTTTTCATCATCATCATCATATTCAGCGTTCATCGATTCATTTTTGGATATACGCCTCCTCATTGTCTCGCCAGATTCTGCGATCAAAAGTTAGTCTAGTCCAAGCTTTCCCCGCTACCTTCACTATATCATCCTTCCATCTTTGTCTGGGCCTGCCCTTGCTTCTGTACCCTTGTCTCGGTCGCCACTCCGTCACCTTTTTAGTCCGCCTATTGTCCTGCCTTCTCATCAGGTGACCTGCCCATTGCCATTTTAAACCTGTTATGCGTTCTGCTACATCTACTACTTTTGTTATGTTTCTTAACCTTTGGTTAGATATCCTGTCCCGTAATGTCACTCCTACCATTGCCCTTTCCATTTTTCTTTGTGCTATTTTCATTTTCTCCATTGTTGATTTCTTGATTGACCATGTTTCTGCACCATAAGTGAGCACTGGAAGTATGCACTGGTTGAAGACTCTCGAATAATTTTAAATCGAAAATTAATTATTTGATGAACTAAAAATAGGAGAATGAGGTTAGATTTTACATATAAACAATATATATTTTTATTTTTACCATTGTATAAATTGATTTAATTGGGGAGAAATTAACGCTCTCTTTTTTTACTTTTTGAATAAATCATTGATGAAGCTTACAGTTTATATTTAAAAATGTTAGTATAAATGTTTAACAATGTGGAAAATAAAATTTGTTTCGCGAACTATCAAATGACCGTTCTGACAAGTTGACCAATTTCATTAGTTTGTTTATTATAGTGTTGAATAATCAATAAAATATATAACAGTAATAATCTAGTCAATAGGCTTTATTATCTAGCACAAACAAATTACTTATTTTTGGTAGACTTCGGAATTTTTATGTAAGAAACACACTTTTAAGTGTACGATGGCTTTCATCCAATTTCGGTATGTGGAACACTGTTCATGGTATAAACAGTTAAAGTCCATTTTATTTAATGAAAAATACATGGCGAGGCATTGCCGGTGGACATTCGGCTTTGTGGTCACGTTCGGCGAAGTGTGCCTCTCGTGAATTCGACGTTGTGGTCACGTTTCGACAAAGTGGCTCCTTCTAGCATTCGGCGTTGTGGCCAAGTTCGGCGAAGTGTACCTCTCGTGAATTCGACGTTGTGGTCACGTTTCGACAAAGTGGCCCTTTCTAGCATTCGGCGTTGTGACCAAGTTCGGCGAAGTGTATCTCTCGTGAATTCGACGTTGTGGTCACGTTTCGACAAAGTGGCTCCTTCTAGCATTCGGCGTTGTGGCCAAGTTCGGCGAAGTGTACCTCTCGTGAGTTCGACGTTGTGGTCACGTATCGACAAAGTGGCCCTTTCTAGCATTCGGCGTTGTGGCCAAGTGCGGCGAAGTGTACCTCTCGTGAATTCGACGTTGTGGTCACGTTTCGACAAAGTGGCTCCTTCTAGCATTCGGCGTTGTGGCCAAATTCGGCGAAGTGTACCTCTCGTGAATTCGACGTTGTGGTCACGTTTCGACAAAGTGTCCACCCCCTGTTAATCAGATCTTTTCATTTTACACTTTCCACGCAAACTAGACTCTGATCGGGTAAGATCGGGTTCGCAAATAAAGTTGTTGTGTACATATCTTTTTATAGTTTTGTATGGGTAATAATAAAGGCATTTATTATTATTATTATTAAAGTAAAGTAAAGTAAAAATCTGTATTTATTCATCTCATAAAGAGTTACCCATAGGGTGTAGAACATGTCACAATACATACATAGAATGAAATAAATTACAATAGAATATAATAACGTTGAGACTAACTCGAAATGGCGGACGTGAAAGTATCGCCGTGTAAAAGTGAGAGCAAAATTAAGTGTAATAAACCAGTTAAAAATTATGTAAAATGTCGAAAGTGTGGGTTATTTTACCACCCCAGTTGTATGGCGCAATCGGCACAAGGGAAGAACCAGCCCTTCCGCCACGAAATCGAAGATTCCGACGACGATTTTGGAGAGGTTAGGGAAGAAATTCCAACGGAATCATTTGAAAATTTCTTGTTAAAGAGACTTTTGAGGGAAATGAAAGCAAGAAACAGAGCGTTGGAAGAAATTGCGGATCTATTACGAGAAAAGGTCAGTGCATTAGAGGAAAAATTTAAAAATTCCAAAAATAGTGACAAAAAACATAAGCAAAGAATGGCTTCGTCTGAGGTTTTGGCGCCAGCAGGCGAACATGGGCAATAAAGGATCAGCAATTCGTTCCCCAAATCGGTGGACGGGGGCAGCAGCAATAACACGACATCCGAATCCCAAATTTCGAAAACCCAAGGTCAAATCACTAATCAAACATTGACGGACGAAATCAAGTTAACCTCAAACTTAAGTCGGTCAAATGAAAATGATATCTCAAATGTCGATGCTCATAAGAAAAATTATATTCAGGAATCAACCATGCAAAACAAGGATAATGAAGGCTGGCAGATGCAAAAAAGGCGTAGATACGCCAAACTTCCAAGACCTACACCAGTCGCTGGAAACTGCGCAAATTTCAGCAATTTCAGGGAGTGGCACCTAGAACATCACTCCTATTTTTATCCGGACTAGACCCGACAACGAGCGCGGAGGATGTGAAGAAATATATTGACAACACGGCAGAGACCTCTTGCAAATGTGAAATGATGGTTACCCGAAAAAGCAGATTCAAAAGTTCTTTTAAAATTGAAGTTCCAACTGATATCAAGTCAAAAGTTATGTGTCCTAATATTTGGGGACCAGGAGTAACGATAAATCATTTTCTACACCTACGAAGACCTCCCATGCAGTGGGAACATCGAAAGGAAGATTAAAACTTTGTCACCAAAATTTCCAATGTTTAAAAAATAAAGTTAATGAAGCAGAAGTCAGCATAGTTGAAGAACTACACTCTCCAACGATTTTATGTGGTACCGAACACTGGTATACCGGTAACGAGATCAAAACTCTGAGCATCGACAACTATGCTACTATTTCAACATATTCAAGAACAACATCCATCCATGGGGGCTCGTGCATCCTGGTTAGAAATGATGAAAACAGCTTTGAGGAAATCAATGAAGTTGTGTCTAAAAGTATAGAGGGTCAGATTGAATGCTCTTCCATTGCAAGCACCTGCTTAATGATTTTCGACGAAGTGGACACTTTCGGCAAAGTGTCCTTCATCAGCATTCGACGTTGTGGTCACGTTCGGCGATATGGTCATCATATGATATTCCACGTTGTGTACACGTTCGACATTGTGGACCTTTCAAAATCGATGCGACGTTGTGTACATTCGACAATGTGTCATAGACCCAGAAATTCTTGTATAAACGACAATCTCACATGTTCTCATTCCAAGGTTTTCCTCTAATATGTACCTTCACATATTAAATAACTTATGTTTCTTCACTGCGACATACTTGCGAATTGAATGTGAATAATAAATCTCTCCTGCATATACATTTGTTGCTAAAAGTATATTTCTGCACTGCTCTATACTATGTATGTTTCTTCATATGCCTCACCAAGTTACCTTTCTCTGCTGCTTTATAATCGCAAATTGAACAGCAATAAGGTTTATCACCTGTATGTGTTCTCAAATGGTAAACTAAATTACCTTTCTTTGCAGCTTTATACTCGCAAAGTAAACAAGAAAAAGGTTTTTCCCCTGTATGTGTCCTCATGTGCTTTACTAAAGTACCTTTTTCTGCTGCTGTATAATCGCAAATGGAACACGAATAAGGTTTTTCACCTGTGTGTGTCCTCAAATGTTTGACAAAGTTACCTTTACCTGCTGATTTATACTCGCAAATGGAACAAATATAAGATTTTTCTTCTTTATGTGGCCTTATGTGCTTCACTATTTCACCTGTGTGTGTCCTCATATGTCTCACTAAGTTACCTTTCTGTGCTGCTTTATAGGTGCAAATAGAACATCTATAAGGTTTTTCTTCTGTGTGTGTCCTCATGTGCTTCACTAAAGTACCTTTCTGTGCTGCTTTATAATCACAAATGGAACAGGAATAGGGTTTTTCACCTGTATGTGTCCTCATATGTCTATCTAAAGTTTGCTTCTCGGCTGCCTTGTATTCACAAATGGAACATAAGTGAAATGGTTTTGCATGAGTCATCACATGTTTAGCAAAATTACTCTTGTCTTCTACTTCATATCCACAGACCTCGCAGACAAACCGTTCTTCCAAAATACTTCTACTTGCTGCATATGTAGCAAGCAATTCATCTTTTACATCAAGTTCCTCCTGTTTAATATCCAATTCGTTATAAACAGTGTTTTCGATACTGCCTTCAATGATCTCTTGTGCATGTAAGTAAGCGAGTACTTTATTTTCTTCGACATTCATCTGAGATTTGTGTACGTTGCTGGCCATTTCACTACACAAATTATTATCAAGCAACTCCTGCTTCACGTCCATTCTGATAAAAAGTGCGGATTTATCAAATGCAATATCTGAAAACACATTAATCAAAATTAAATTAGGTTAAGTTGGGTTTGTTTATTTACCAACTTCCTGTAACTTAAGTCGGTTCTAATATTTTTAATTACATTGAACACTTTTAACATGCAATTAATACAGTGAATGGACTAACAGCAACCCTAATCCTAATGTTAGGCAAGGTAATCTTTCAGTTTAACTGGCTATAATATGGAAGTCCGTACAGCGGATATCCTAATAATCAACTACCTTCACACAACAAAACCTAATAGAAGCTAATCCCCCATGCTAAAAGTTGGCAACACTCCACCGTTTTTCACAGAGCTGCATCCTAGCGATGTGGTGGCCCAGTTACACAATGAACACTCGATATAAATCTCTCGAACGAGAAATTTAAATGTTTAAATCATATCAATTAATAAATTGTAAATAAAACTTGATTTAAAAAATAATTCATAAATTTTAATTGATAATGCTAAATTAGACATCAGCAATAATTAAAAAATACAAATTATTTCTTAAAAACAAATTAGAACGGAACATCTTTTAACGTAAATAAAACAATTATTTAAGGAAAATAGCAGTAAAAAACTTTAATAATGTATCAAACCCATTCATCTGAAACAATATACAATAATAAAGACTAGTTGAATAGGAATAATATATTTATTAAAGTAAAATGTTATAGTATTTAATATTACTAGCTTGGTAAGAGGGTTTTTACTGGCCTGCGGCTCGCCAGTCATCTTCTTGAGCCAGTAAGACCTGTTACCTTGCGTGTATTGTTGAATATTTTATTTGTTTCTCACTTGTAAATAACTAGAAATTTACCATTTATTCAAAATGTCAAACTGACAAGCAACTAAATTCATCAATATGACACATACTAAGGAAGACAACTCTGGCTTTGCACGCTATCATTTATCTATGAGCACGCTTGTAAAACTGACAGTTAACTTGTAAAGATTTTACAAGTTAGTAACTTGTTAAAATAAACTTTTTTCACTACTATCTTTGTAAGTGATCCTTACACTGTCTAATTTGAGGGATGTAGGAAACATTTACAAAAAGTGTTACAGTTTCCATGACAATGTACTTACTTCCCTAGAGAAGTGAATTACTTACATCTCGCATTTACTATAACTGACAAGATGCCATGTCTACCATTTGATTAACATGAAGAAAACCATTATCGCTCGTACTATTATCAATTTTTAATCAGAATATAAGCACAAAGCACACAAAACAGCACTCGCAATTGTATTCACGCATTTTTCACAGTGCGTTTATAACTGTCAAACAAAACGTCACAGCACTGAAACAACGCCCCAAGCTCCCGAAACAGGCTACTATAATTTAGAAAATATAATAATTTTACGCTATTACCATTTATTTTACATAAGAAAATATTGCTAGTGAAAAAAATTATCTACTTTACACAGGATGTAGGAAGATTTACACTACCTCGCACCTTGCTGCCCTCACTCATGCATCAAACGGTCCTCTGTAGTGTAAATCTTACCTACATCCCTTGTAAAGTAATATACTATTCTTGATTAATACAGTGACTTGATAAATTGATGTTTACAAGTGAGGAACCAATAAAATTCTTAAAAATCCAACACTAACTACATACAAATTAACAAATATAATAAATAAATAACAACCTACTTCACAACACATTTTTTCATTTTATTCGGATGTCCTTGAGTAATGGCGGTGTTTGGCTTATTTTTCTTCTCGACGAATTTGAAGATTAAGAAAGTGGTGCACTTACTTAATATCAAATCGTCGTAGATGTAGTCATCGTCGGGCCAGTATACCTTTCTCCAAAACCTCTCAATGATTTGTAGAACTGCTGGAAGTTATTCTCCAAAGTAAATTGAAACACGTTAACAGAAAGAAATGCATGTAAATTATCGTGAATAGTTTTGATTAATGACATACTTAACGTACTCACTGGCATAGCATTACCTTTGATCTTCAACAAATTCTTTAAATGACGTTAAAATATGATGACGCATAATTTTGGTAGAAAATAATTTTGATCGGCAAACATCGCAATAAGGTACACTTATATTTCTTAAAATATATCTTGCAACATATTTCAATCCTGACTATTCATTGATTGATTGATTAAAAGCAGGGATTTTGATGGGTTAGTAGTGAGCCCAGTTTTGCACTTCGACTCTGTGGTCTTTTGTGCCCCCCTGACCATATTAAAATAGGTCTGCAACTTCAACGAGTTGTAGGATGTTTTTTACGAGGTGCTCGTGTGTGAGAGCTGCTCCATGTGGAGTTCCCCCGAAAAGTTGCTGTCTTTTGCGGAGTAACGCTGGACAGTCGAAGATTATGTGTGAGGCTGTCTCCTCCTCTTCCTGACATAACCTACAGAGTATATCCCCTCTGTATAATCCGTTCACGACCTTTTTGGGACAGAGTTGGCTATGATTTTTACTTTTCATGTTGGACTAACTGATTCGGTGATGTAGCGATGCAACTTTTTTTTTCTGTCAGTGTCAGTTCGGAATTTTCTTGCTAACCACATTGCCAGATTTATTATTTTAATATTCGTAAGAAAATAAATGATTTATCAAGTGTGTAAAAATAATTTTAATTTCCGTCGAAGGAAAAGTCAAAATGTCCAAAATAATTTTGTTGCAACAAAACATTTCCATTGAACGATGCTCCTTCCAATTTAAAAAGAACAGACAAGATTTAAAAGAACACGAGTTGATGTGGAGACTAGAGAATATATTTGCTGTACGGTAAAAAATGAAATTTTGGAAAGAAACAACAATCCAGCGTAACGGATAATAATTTACTACCTACCTACTTATTACTATTTTAGTGTTGAAATGTTATGTGGTAGATGTGAAAATCCACCTGAAGTAAAATCAGGGAGCCATCTATTTGACAAGATATTTACATTTTTCACATATTCATTTCTATAAGACCAATATTGCTCAATTGATCTACTAAATTTATTTGGCATCAGTTTGTGGCGTCTTTATCCGTCCACACCAGCAAGCAAGCAAGCATGTAAAATAAAGTAAAATATTCATATCATGTACACAATTCTTATCGAAATTGCAATAAACATTAATATTGAATGCTTTTCTTATGCATTAGTTCTCATTTTCTTTTCTGTCGTTAATTTAAACAGAGATCCGGCAACAATGTACCTATTCAGAAAATATAACCTTAAACTGAAAACAACCTAACCTAACACAAAAAGTGTCAATTTCCATTAGGGAGTTTAGTTGCCACAGAGGTACTGCCAACAAAATTACTAGATGGTCATAGCCTCACCTGACCCAAAAAGATCGTGAACGGCTTATATATACCTATTTTGTGTAGGTGTTTTCTCAGGTGGCAGTGTCCTGTGACTAGTCCTACCAGCCGTCTAATCTGAGTTCGTCCTAGATGGAGGACATCAGTTGTTAGTCTGCCAGAAGGAGTTCTGATTATTTCCTTTCCCAGTGTTTGTCCCTGTGTGGCATCCCAGCGAGAAGCGTGTTGTCTAGCGATTTATTTTTCTATCGCTGTTCGGATGCTTTGTTTGGGTATACCAAATACAGGTTCTGGGCCTATAAATTGGGTAGATGCACCAGCTTTTGCGAAGGCGTCTGCCGCTTCGTTTCTCTCTATCCCTGTGTGCCCTGGCACCCAAATGAGCTAAACAGTGTTCTTTTCAGATAGGAGTGTCAAGTGACTTAAGCATTCTTTTGTTAGCACAGAGCTTACACGAGGTGATTCAAGCGCTTTCAATGCCGCTTGACTGTCAGAAAGTATGCTTATGCGTTGTTGCATTTTCCTGAACGCATTGCATTATAGCAAAATCCTGACTATACTCAAAGTTCATTTCTGTAGAATTAACAGCAATTATTTATATCTGATTGCGATACAAATTCTGTAAACGTTTCTATGGCAGAAGCCACATCACTGCGAAGTTGAGCAGGAGCAACCTTTACCTTCATTTTCACATTCACATAGGAATCTTTGAAGTTAAAATGTTGTTGTTTTAATTTTTGTAAAGATTTTAAGGTTTTATGTCATTTAGAAGAACCAAAGTTCCACTTTTGATCCCTGAGGGATTAAATTAGTCCCGGAAGTGCAAAATAGTATATTATATCATCAATCATCAATCAGCCACAATTTGTCCGCTGTCGAACATAGGCCTCCTCCAGATGTTTCCACGTCTCTCTATTTTGTGCAGTTGCAATCCAGTTGGTTGATATTCTTTTTAGGTCGTCTGTCCATCGGGTAGGTGGTGTTCCTTGACTTCGCTTATCTGATCTTGGTCTCCACCCAATTATCTCTTTCGTCCATCGGTCCATCGTTCTGCCTTGCCACATGGCCAGCCCATCTCCACTTTACTTTAGCTATTCTCTTTATTACGTCGTCCACTTTCGATATTTGGCGGATCTCTTCGTTACTGACGCTATCCCTCAATGCTATTCCCAGCATCGATCTTTCCATTTTACGTTGTGTGATGCGTATTTTTTTTCAGATGTTTTAGTGAGGGTTAGAGTCTCCGCTCCATAGGTGAGAACTGGAAGAAAACACACGCATTAAATGTTCTTCTCTTTAAACTAATGGAGATACTATCGTTTTTAAGGATGAGCCTGAGTCCACCGAACGCTGCCCATCCCAGAGTGGTTCGCCTCAGGAATTCACATGTTTGATTGTCTCTGCCAATTCTTACTTCATGTCCCAGGTATATATTTTTTCTAACGTAGACCAGTTGCTGGGGAGTAAAAAGTAACGCAATTCGGAAATCATTCATGATAAAGGTTTTATCGCTTTGATCACTTAAGTTATATCCCATTATTACTATCCTAGGTTTTCCCCCTCCGTAGAGGTAAGCGTTGGCTCCTAGGAGGGAAAACGTGACCTAAAACTGGGCGTTTTTCGGTTTTCCGAAGATACCTCAGAGAAAACACAATAAATCAAAAAAGTGGTTTATATAAAAGTTGTAGAGCGTTAAATTCTGCGTAAAATGAGTACCAATATTATATATTTTGTTCCAGCTGCACCTGTACCGGCTTTTGTCAAAGTAGCACTATTTTATCAAATTACCAAAAAAAGCTAAATTTTTCAAAAAAATAATGCAGAAATGGGGTAAGAATGATTTCTGACACAAGAAATAGTGCTACAATAAGAATCAAATAGGTTAATTAGTAAAAATAATAAATTAAAAAATGTGATAATTTTTCTATGTATCTAAAATCCTTTGTGGTCAAAGGAAGCTTTCCTCCTCTCTAAAATTCCATTCTCTTAAAATGGATTGTATGTGACATGAAATGCTGTTAAAAGAAAGCAACTATTAATAAAGCTTTGTTTTATTGTTTCAAATTAAAATTAAATAATAAAATAAATATAACGCGTTGAAAAAATACGGGTTATCTCACAATTGTTTTCTCTTGTAAACTTATTGCACATTGATAGGTTAAAAATAAAATTTCTAACGGAAAATATTTAGTGGAAGCTAGGATTGTAAAGTTTCATTTGATTCTAAGGAAGGGACAGATTCTTTTGTTAGGCCACGTGCTTCTATATTATGATCAAAAATGATTTTCACCTAGTATGGCTATGGAATAGTTTATAAGTGCAACTATAAGTCACTTAAAATCAAATGTCAAGTTTGATCCAACTTTTCTGACTATCAATATTTTTCGCGTGCTTGCGGTTTCTTGGTGTGTCTATATTGTGATCAGTATTTGTTACCGTGCATACAACATGACAGACTTGTGTATAGTATGTGAAGAAAGGGTATTGGAGGGTGAAACATTGACTGTGAATGCAAAAGGAATCAAAACATTGATTGAGTGCAGCAAAAAAAAAGGCGATAAAAAGCATATTTTCTTTAAAAAACGTGATACTGTCATGACTTTCCTCGTTCTGGTTTTCCTGGTGGTTGCCACTGGAACATCTTCTAGGGTAGTCTATCCTCTGGCATTCTCAGTAAATGTCCAAACCACTTTAGGTTCCGTTTCTCCGCTCTCTCGATTATTGTTTCATTGGCTTCCATTCGGTTTCGGATTTCTATATTAGGAATATGTTCTATTCTTTTTTTTTGTGTTCTTTATGGATATGTTATTATCCCCGACCCGTGTAGGGATTTGCCAGTTACCTCCATCGGGTGCGTCCCCATGGGAATTGGGGGAAGCTCGCCGGCACTGCAATCCAACAGTGTCGGAGGGTAGTGGGAAAATAAAATATCCACCGTGAAACAAAAACTGGCCCGGTCCTCCAGGTTGGGGGTTGGGGCGTTTTGTTAGCAGCCCATCACTCGGATAAAAAACTTTAGATATTGGGTATTGAAACCAAAAGAAAGCTTCGGAAAAAGCCGGAGTGGAATAAATTGAGATAACGATTGTTATGGGTTGTCAGTCAAAAAATTAAAAGAACGATGTTTTACCTGAGAAACCATAACATTGAACAACAAAGATATCCTTTGCAGGCATAATTAGTAACTATGGAATTCTGAGAGTTGTCTTCGAAAAACCGAAAAACATTCAATTTTAGGGCACGTTTTCCCTCCTAGGAGCCAACGCCCACCTCTGCGGAGGGGGAAAACCTAGGATAAGAATATTGGGCCATAACTTAAGAGATTAAAACGATTATTACACACAACTGTCACATGACTGACATCAGCCAATTAAAACCATGTATTTTTTGAAAATCGACCAATCCCGAACTGATTACCTGATAAGGGCCCGTGGGCTGCTTACCAAGTGATAAGCGCCCTAGGAATGATTATCGACTCAGTAGATGGCGTCATAATTAGAAACAGAAATGCAAGAAACAAGAAATTTGAATTTTTTGGCATTATTAGATCAATTTTAAATCATAATTCGTATACGGGTTTCGCGTAATAATCTCCAAAATATAAACGCGGGCAACACACTTACATATAATTTTGCCCGTGCCAAGCGTCATCATGCTGGTTGCCCTTAGAAAACTGCCCTCGGGCAAGCCCTCGGGACAGTTTTCATTGCAACCAGCACTCGACCCTTGGCGTGTGCAAAATTATCGGTAAGTATGTCTCGCCCTTGTTATATTACTATTGATAAAACCTTTACCAGGAATTATTTCCGATTTGGATTACCCAGCAACTGGCCCTCTATTTTCTATTTGTATGTTCTCGCTGGGGATTAAGTTTTTCATTATTTTAATCTTATTGTAATTCATATTTAGACCAACCATCTGCATTGCGTTCTGCAGTTCTTGCAGCATTTCCTTCGCCTCGCCTAAGTCGTCCGTCACCAAAACTACGTCATCCTCGAAGCGGGAATTGTTGAGTTTTTTTTTATCTGTTGTGATATCTTCCCAGTTGAGGGTTTTAAAAGCGTGTTCCAGGACGGTCGTAAATAATCTTGGTGACAAGGTATCACCTTGTCTGACTCCTCGTTTGACATCTATCTTTTGTGTGGTGTTGTGTAGGTGTATGGTAGTTGTTGCGTTCTTGTAGATGTTGTAAATAATGTGTGTATATCGGTAGTCGATTCTGCATTCGTATAGGGGTTTTAAGATTGCGCGCATTTCTACTGTATCGAACGCTCTTCTGAAGTCCACAAATGTCAACACCAGAGGTCTGTTGTATTCTACGGTCTTTTCGATCAGTAATTTTAGACACTGTAGATGGTCATTTGTCCCGTATCCGGAGCGGAAACCCGCTTGCTCGCGTGGTTGATAGTAGTCAAGTTTGGTCTCCAGTCTGCATGTTATTATTCTTGTGTACAACTTGTAAAGGTGGTTGACAAGGCTAATCGGTCTGTAGTTGTCCAGGTTAGTTGCATCTCCTTTCTTGTGGAGTAGCATTATCATCGCATTATTCCATTTTGTGGGTATTTCCTGATTACATAAACATATGTTGAAGAGTTGGTGTATTTTTTTCAATCAACTTAGGGCCCCCCAGCTATATGGCCTCGACCACAACACCATCCTTTCCTGGTGCTCTGTTATTTTTCTTTTTTTTTAATGAGTGATATATTTCTGCTTTTGTGATGTCAGGAATATCTTCTGATCCTTGATTTTGAACTTTGTCTGAATTTTGTGTCATGGGATCAGGGTATATGTTCAGATATAGATCTTTATAGAATTCTTCTACTATCTCTACCATTTTTCCTCTGTTTGATGTCAAGTTTCCTTCGTTGTTCTTCAATTTACAAATTTCCTTTTTGCCGTTTGTTAGTTGTTTTCTCAAGACTTTCATGTATTTGTTTTGTTCTATGGTTTGAGTGATTTGATCATTTTTGTACTTCCTTATGTCTTTTCTCAGCGCTTTTGATATTTCTTTATTAATTTCTCGCAGTTTCTCTTGGTCTGGGCTTGGTTTCGATTTGAGTGTCCTTCGTTCTTCAATTTTTATTTGTGTTTCTTGACTAACATTTTCTTGTTTTGAACTTCTCGGACACCATTTTTTCTGTGCGTCTGTTATTGCCTCAATTATTATCCCATTTAAGGTGCTTCAGTTGGTCGCGTCCATGTCCCAACAATTCTTTTCCTGATCAGTCTATTTCTTTCATTGCCGAGATCAATTTGGAGAGTAGCTCTGACCATCCGATGGTCGCTTCCTGTAGAGAATCTGTTAATTACGGTGACGTCTTTGAAGATATGTTTTTTATCGGTTACAAAGTAGTCGATTTCGTTGTGGGTGTTCCCGTCGGGACTTTGCCATGTCCACCTTCTATGGGGTTTTTTGCTGTAGAAGCTATTCATCTTGTATAGATTGTTTTCTAGTAGATAGTTTATCATGGTTTCTCCACGTTCATTTCTTCCAGGACTTCCAAAATTACCAAGGGCGATTTCAGATGAGTTGGATTTTATTCCAGTTTTTGCGTTGAAGTCACCGCAGATAATCGTGAAGTGGGTGTTATTTTCTTTCATAGCTTTGGAAATATCGTCATAGAATATATCTACTTCATCATTGTTGTGTTCTGAGGTGGGTGCGTATACTTGGATTATTTTTATGGTGTACCGAGTATATAGTTTTAGGATGAGGTAAGCCACTCTGGTAGATATTGCTTGCATGGATACGATATTATCTGTACGTTTCTTGTGTATGAAGAACTTTATTCCATCACTTTATTTATTTTCGTGGCCTATATGGTAGAATGTATGACCAGATTTAAGTGTCGCCAGATTTTCTCCATGCCTTCTGACTTCACTCATTCCAATCACGTCCCATTTTATGTTCGTCAGTTCTAGTTCCATTTCTGTGAATTTTTCTTCGGACAAGAGTGTTCTTACATTGTAGGTTTTATATATACCAAGGGACAAAAGTGCATCATTCAATCCCACCAGTGAAGTTTATTGCCCGAGACGAAGTCGTGGGCAATAATCACTCAAGGGATCAAAGGCACTTTGGTCTCCAGGTACATACACTATTTTTTGCACTGCCGGATTACAAATCATGAAATAACTCTGATTTTGCTGGTTTTAAAATGTATACATTCGTTTCGGAAAAATGGATGGCTTAGGAAATGTAGATGAGTAACTAAGGTAATGTTGTACATAATGTCATTTAGAAGGACCAAAGTTCCACTTTTGATCCCTGAGGGATTAAATAAAAAAAGTGCTCCAATTTATATTTCTTTGCTTCCACTGCTAAATTTGTCACTGCACGTTCTTCATAAATTCCCTGTATGTTCCAGATTCCTATTTTCATTGCTTTCATTACTTTTTTCTCTTCTCTTATATCGAATCTGGTCAAGTCATTTTTCTTTGCCAAAGTCGTTAACATATATCGCCTTCCCCATTATGGCCTAATCGTTTTTTGGATCCCCATTTACACTATTAGCTTTCCCTTTTGCGATATCTATCTTATCAGGCAGCAGGCAAGATATTGCTCCATAAACTACCACACTCTTTCAAAGATTCCCGGACGGTTGTGAATTAAGTACCAAGAATCAATACGTTGACGTAGTACCTCATAAACCATGCATTTTAAGTTTTTTTTATTGAATCCAAGAATTATTACAATCTATGGACAGATCTTTAGTAAAGTTGTATGAAATGCAAGTATTGACATAACGGGGTTCGTCTAATGACTTCCTCCCATAATTATCTTAACATTAATATGTATATGCTAATTTATGTACATGGAAATAAAATAATGAGGTTTAAAATGTACCTGGTAGATCAAGCGAATCACTTCGCGTGAGAGTGTTTGTCTGCCGGTGTACTACTCTTTAAGAGCCTTTCCGGATATTATATCAAAACCAGATGCTTAACTTTATATACCTCCTGTTATCAAATCAAGGCACTTATTGATGAATTACTCATCTTGAGGTCAACGTTCACAATGAAGCGATGAGAAAACTGCTGTAAGATGTTCAGCAATGGTGTTGCCTTTTTCGGTATACTTGTTGCCCATTGGTTTGGCCGTATTCTGATCCAAGGAATGTGTATATCTGTGGTTTTTTAAGTAAGTTTTCCTGTGGCTTTTCAAAGCGAATAGTTGCACTCCGTAGTTCATGTATTCATTTAGCAATTCTTTCAATTCCTTTGTAGCTTAGTTGTATCTAGTTTTATTGCTAAAAGCAAAGAACATTGGATACTTCGGTTACGGTGGTTAAATTTCAAGCCGCTTCTTGTAGGGTTTGAGTATAAAGTGCTACTGTTTGGTCGATATCGCGTTCGCAGTTAAGTGACAAATTTACATGCAGGTTTTCAGTAACGATTGTTCTAAATTGGTTCCAGGTGGTTTTATCGCTACGTAGGGTGAGTTGTGTAGCTATTTTTGTTTTGTTTCGGTAGTTTAGTCAACTATTATGGGGGCGTGACCCGATACAATTTTGTAGTAATTCAGAACAAGGGTCATTATTATACAAAAGTCGAGATCTTGTTACATGCAAAATTATATTTATGACATAAAATCAGGACGTTTGTCGACGGCGCCAGATTTGTTAAATATAAAACGGGATTTACGAGACAAACATAGGTCCCTACCTTAGTTTGATAATTGTAAGACAATTTGGTAAAATGCAAATATAATTCGCCCCAACGACATTACGGTGTTTATGTAACAAAGGAATGCCAGCTAAGCTCGCCGGTTAGGTCGTGGTTCAACTCGATACTCGTTAATTAAAACGATAGCCTGATTAATTAGGAAGATCTTAATAGATTTTAAAGCCACCGGCTTTAACTTTTTCCTCGCAAAAAAGAGAATGGCCCTAAAGTCGGAAGACAATATTTTAGGTTTGCTAACAGCATTTGTGTGCGACGGCCCAGCTTCCTGCCTTCACGGACTTACTTTAGGATTAATCTATTGAAGTTGCTTACATTTTTTACACATATAATACAACAGGGGGGGGGGTTGTATGCAAACCTCATAAAATAGAGCAAGGGCTAGTTTAATCTAATTATATTGAATTAAAAAAATGTGCAGGTACACAAAACACAACTGAACTTTAAGCAATTATTCTCCCGATATCTATATGACACATTTCAGAGTAAAATCGAGATAAGCACTTAATTACTACTGTACAATACCTAGCGACTCCTCACTCGCTGACTCGCTGTCCGACGGCAAGCGTGGCTGTTGCACCCGTCACGCGAGGTCAACCACCTCAACCTCTGCGAAGCGAGTCAAGGGAAATCAGGTAGATGCTGAATGGAAAAAACTCGCGCATCGGGATTGTTGTCCGGGGGGGGGGGGGGGGAGACGCCCTAACTAGGCATTAAATGCAATTTGAAAAATTCTCTTCCGGTATGGAACCTCACGGCTACAACGTAATCCTCAGATAACACCCCAACACGAAGAAGTTTACAGAAATACTTTGGCAAGATGTTTCCTTCTGCAACAATAATTTTGCGAACTTGTTGCGGCTGGAACGGGCGGGAATAAACATTACCATATGAATCAACAAGCCACACTGCCCCAGACGCGAGACTAAGCTCCCGGGACTGCGAAAACACGTCACAATTATTTTAGGTGTCTCTGATAATTGCCAACTGTAAACTAAGCTTGAAGACTAACGGACTACTGACTATTTGGTGGCCTATTCTTTTGAGTTCTTTTTAATTGTCTCCATGCCAATACTTCGATGCATGTTTCTTAATACTACTCTGAATGGTTCTTTGACACTCGAATGCATAGTCGTTCGCCAGAGATTCGCTGACGAAAGGACGACGTCTAATTTGCATTGCATAGTCGTCCGCCGATGTAGCGCATCGCCGAAATGCGCAACTCATTTGTTTACACAAACCACACGTATAGCGTGCGGTAAATAAAATATTGTCTTTAAAATGTAAATGTAAAGTTCGGGCACTTCATTCCATGTAGGAACATGGCCTGAGATAAGGCGAGTCAGGGTCGCCGAAATATCTCTTTACGAAACCCAGTCATCTGGCACACGTTAACGGCGTACTGGGTGATGTGGTTAGCATCACGCCTTCGACGACTGCCTTACTTTCCCTACTTCACACTTTTTGGTACCCAATTTTTAAAACGACTGAGTGGACCGCCCGCCAGTTGCCAGATGTCGGAATTGAACCCCGTACCGTGGCACCGCAGCCTGACGCCCTAACCGCTCGGACACGCTGGCGATGTCTTTAAAATGTAGGATGCAATAATTATAAAAAAATCGTTCTGTTCGACCCAATTTCCTTCTTAATTTCATCAATACAAATACAACAAACCATTAATTTTTTTGATGAGTTAGTAATTTTGTAGGATTAACAGATTTTGTTGGTAGGGTACAGGGACTCTTATTTACAGTATCAAAACCTTAAAATTAATATTTATGTTATAAAATACTTACCTTACACAGTTACATGTAAAATTACGTAGTTGTGGACAATCGTTTTCAATCAATTTACATTGTTAAAAATATTTTTAGTGAACAATAATCCAATTAAAAAGGTTGTGGAATAAAATGAAACGAAATTGTAAAAGCGTGCTAGCAGAGGAAAGGCCCAAGTTGATAGCCGCACATGGTAGACCATCTAAACCACCGCCTTCGCCTCAACCAGACATAAAAAACCTTTTAAATAGAAGTACAGGAAGTAATCAAAATAAGATTTTAGAATCACAACTAACAACAACAAAATGCAACACCTAGACTGTATATGAAATTAAATGTCATGCTTATACAACAAGCATACTGTTTTTATTTGAATTGTACGGGGTATGTGTATTTCTAAATCCAAAATATCTCTATTGGCGTTATACACCATATCTAAATCACGATTCATTCCTATAACAGAATTCACCACAATAACGGAACAAAATCAATGAGATTGTATTTATTTGTTCCCTGCACTACACACGAAAATTAGCGGGAGATGCTGCTGACTATCTCCAGCGCGTCGCGAGCGCTCCTACAAAAACTATAGTAATGCGCGTGTACTGTTTTACCGGCGAGCGACTATGCATTGTACTCGTAATTCTCGTACAATGGCGGACAATACATTTAGGCCTATTTAGGCTCCTATTTATTCAAAGATTTAGGCCGGCTTGTCATTCGCTTGACATCTACTACTACGCCTCGTGCTTTTAAAATCCGTCTCGCGTGCTTTAAAGGCTTGATTATGCAGTTGTACAATGGTGAACAATAAACTTAGGGCGGAAAAATCGAAATTGAGGTTAATTGGACCAGAGCTGGGCAAATTACTTTTAAAAAGTAATTAATTACTAATTACCGCCCATTTCAGTAATTTAATTACCAGATATTCAATTACTCACAGGAAATAGTAATTCAATTACCAATTACTTAGTAATTGTAATTGTACATCAATTACTTTTTCAATTACTTTCAATAAAAATTATTGTCATATACGTAGTTTTATTTAGTAGAGACATTCTTGCAAGTTGCAACTATCATTAATGTTGTGTCCATTCGTAATCGTAATCTAAAAATGCTTAATTTTTATGTTTTGTTAGCTATAGTAACCTACATAGTCTTTCACTTTTGAAGGTTTTTTGATAATTAAATCTTGTAGCTACATGCACCGTTCACCAAAACCAAAAGTTTTTAGTTTGTTTTGAAGTAAGATGTAAGTAAATAAATAAATTCAAGGATAACAATTATAGAGGGTATCCCAAAAAAATGCGACACCGATTTGGCATAGATTCCTTAGGTTATAATAAACCGATTAAACCTAATATACCTTATATATTAGTACAAAGTCCCTCCAGTAAGAAGGTATAGGGACTTGAAAGTTCAAATGTATATATATTATTTATATTAGTTTCCACAAGGTTATCACTGAAGTTGAGCTTTTTATCACGATTGCGTATTTAGTTGCGAAGGCCCGTAGGGCCAAAGCAAATAAACCACATGAGGGATAAAAAGGAACTTCCAGTGCCGTGGGGTACATTGCGTTTTTAAATCGCGAAATTACAACATTTTAACCAACTTTTGTAGGTTATGTTGACGTCGGTTGATGTTTACCTATCGTCGAGCCGCCTACAAAAAGTCGTAAAACAATGGATTACTTCACTGCCCATTTCTCATATTTTATTTGACGATTTCGACGTGCTTCACTGCCGATTTAAAAAAACTAATTTTTTTGAATATGAAGAAATGTCGCATTATATTTTGGCTACATTGTAATTATATTAGAAAAAATTGAACGCTGAATATGTTATAAAAGTAATTTTTCCATGTTCGTAATAAATTGATCCACTCCTTTTGCATCTCTCGCTCGTAAATTAAACGTTGAAAAACTCTAACCTTTCTTAACTTGTAGAACAATGTACTATTTTCTCCAACCGCCATATTGTGGAACAATTTTGTATAAAAAGTAACTCATTTCGGGATGTTCACCAATTAAATTGGCAACTGTACAATTTTCGATTCATATTTGCACTAGTACAAAAATGGACGCAAGATAGGGTTTTACATGGTATCACTTATAATAATGCAGAAGACTAAAAGCCGTGTTTACACAACTAAAAGTACCACAGTTGCATTCCACCATTTCTATTTTCGGGTTTTTGTAAACAAACTTCCCTTAACTTTTAATAGCGATATTATCAGAGAAAACAATTATTTATTATGCCTATTTCTTGTGTTTTTTAAAACTGTTGACACAGATTCAAAGGCAAGTGAATTTTGGTTAATAATAAAGAGAGTTACTGAATGCAACCAACGGCCGAAGCAAAGAAATATTGAAGCCCTGCTTTTTAAGCATATTAAATGTGTCTCTGACTCTGATGTTTACACATAACCTATAAATTATTTTGACTACGAAACTTTTGCAAATTGTTGTTCATCGCTTTGATTGCCCTGCAAATATACCACAGAGTTGGCGTTGTACCCTGCATACGGGCTGATTTTCAGGTATGCCGATCAAAGATGAGTTACACGAAGTATAACAATTTGTTTCCTTTATTATAGCGACATTTTGAAGATTGGCTAAGAAATACAGAAAACCGTGAGCTCCCCAAGTTTGGAATCTACTTGGTTCGACCTGCAAAACACTGCTTTCCGGTCTCGTAACGTAAATTACTATTAAGATTAATTTAGTTTGAAATGTGTATAGCTCAATACTGCCGTCATAAGCAAGAAGGCGGTATCTACAAAAAAATTGAAATTGAGTTATTGGTATCGTTGGAATTGGTACAAAATTCCAATCATTTTAGGTAAGTAACAAATCGATATCTGCACTGTAACTATGATTTTCAGATGAAAAAAGACGGTATTTACAGAAATTTTGTTACTTATAAAGCGCAAGAAGGCGTCATATGCAAAATGCAAAAGTGAAAAGCAGTATCTGCGCGTAGAAGCCGCCTTCTTTTTTTGTTTTGTTAGATACCTCCTTTACTGTCTGTTTTCGTGGACGCAAATGTTCAGATACGGCCAACTGCCGTTTCATTAAATTAATAGTATCAAGTCTTCCATTATACAACATTTAAAATATTTTTTAGAGGAAGTTCAATCCCTTCATTTAAATAGGGTTTTACAGGTAATAAGTTTTATAAATAATTTAGTTACATTAAACAAGTTATCCAATAATAATATTCTTGTAGATTTCCATGGGCGGCCCTAATGTTGATTGGAAGTTTTTTTGTTTATTAAAAGAACATCGGATGAAGTCAACAACAAAAAAGATACTTGATATTGGTTCTTGTGGGCTTCATATAGTACATGGAGCATTGCAAACTGGGCACAAATCTGCTGGCTGGAAAATGAATGAATTCCTTAGAGGAATTTATTATCTATTTAAGGATTCTCCCAAGCGAAGGGCAAATTTTCAAAACGTGACCGAATCCCACCATTTTCCCAAGAAATTTTGTGTAACACGATGGGTTGAAAATCATTCTGCAGCAACTAGAGCTATTGAAATTCTAGATCACATAAAAACTTACATAGAACGCTCTAAAACTAAACTGCCAGTAAATATTTCAGTAACAAATGTTAAGTCAGGTTGTAAAGATTCATTTATAAAACCAAAATTAGCTTTCTTTGCTTTGATTGCTTCTATATTAGACCCATTTTTAAAGAAGTATCAAACTTCTAATCCAATGTTATCTATTTTAAAAGACGATATGGAAGCATTAATCCGAAATTTATTGTGTCGAATTGTAAAAGTTGATACATCAGATTTAAATATACAGCAAATCCTACAAATTAATTTGGAAAATGCTTCTAATCTGAAAAACGTGAAGGATGTTGATGTGGGATTTGAAACAAGAAGGTATTTAAAGAACAAAAAATTAAATTAAAAAGACAAATTATTATTTTTAAAAGATTGCCAGCATTTTGTGAAGGCAACTGTAAAAAAAAATAACAGAAAGATGTATAAAGTATATCTGTTGGTACATGCAGCTACTTCGCTTAATCCAAAAACAATTAATACTAATTCTATATCATGGTTAATGGAAAAATTTGATAAATTACTAGAAATATTACATGATCATGAGTTTATTACAGCGACTACAGCAGAACGATCAAAAATTTAATATGCGACATTTATTAAAACTAAGATTTCTGAAATCGCTTTGTATAAAGAGGCTGAGAGACTGGATTGCTTTTATCATCGTTTGCTTGTGGGACATGAATTCGAAAATTTATTGAACATTGTTAAATTCATTTTGATTATGTCCCATGGAAATGCTAATGTAGAGGCTGGATTTTCCATTAATAAACATTTATTAGTAGAAAATTTAAAAGAGGAATCTCTTACTTGTCAGCGTGTTGTTTATGATGCTGTACACAGCAAGGGTGATGTTTTAAATGTTGTCATTAGTGACAAAATGAGATCCTATGTAAAAAATTCTAGCTTCAAATATAAGTTGGCTTTGGAACAAAGAAGAAAAGAAGAGCAACAGGAAAGTGAAGAAGCATCGCTGAAGAGAAAAGCCACGCAAGAAATATATATGCTAGAATCTAAACAAAAAAATAGAACGCGATACAACGTATGAGTCTAACATAATTCAGACAAAAATTGCTGAATTAAGAAAGTACTTGTAATTTTTTTTTGTTTAAGTTATTTTGAATGTACAAGATTTGATATGAAAAGTTATTTTATGTGTTAATGTTCCTTTCTGTGTTTATTATTATATAGACCGACTGAAAGTGTCCGTTCAAGAGGGGTGTCCGCTTAAAAGAAATACGAAACAAAATCGGTTTTTTAATGAAAACTGTAATTAAAGAAATTGGGACATTTAAAACGTATATGTATGTAAATGTTTTTAAAATAAACAAAAAACTTAAAACTTAAGGAAAAAATAAGGATTTGTTACCTTACAAAATATTACTACATACAAAATACTTTCTTTATGTTTTATATCAGCAGTTTGTTTTTCCGATATCAAAACGCTTGGATAAGTTCCTTACACTTAACTTTTCCCTACTGTGAACTTCAACAATCTCAATTTTTTGTTTAAGCGTGAGAATTTTTATATTTGGCGCCATTTCTACAATGAATGTGTCGCCCACTGTGTCTTTTCCGCATAGACGTCAAACTAATACTGAATCCCCGCGTGTACCGAAAGATTAAAGTCGGTGAATCCCCGGTTCACTCGGGAAAGTCCCACAGTGAAGGCAGGCAGCGAAGTTGGCGCGCGGCGCGGTTGAGAAATGCAACAGCGACACTTGCGACAGAAAAATGAGACAAGGCGTTTATTTTTTATTTTGTTTTTTGTCCGTTTAAGAAAACATTTTCTTGTGTCCGCGTCCGTTCAAGAGAATGTCCGTCCAAGCGGGAGTTAACACAATGCAAATTATATGAGAGTCGGTCGGGACCATGAGAAACTGTCTGTCCAAGGGAGGTGACCGTGTATCCGCGAAGGGGAATTTCACTGTAACAGCAATAAGATAACACAAGAAAATAACACGTATTGCTTGAGTAAGAAAGAGATAAACATAATAGCAAATATTGGAGTAGGCCTGACGCACATTTAATTATGACAGATGTCAACCACACATGCCTACTAAAATATTTTTTTTTTGTATGGTCATCTCTTACTCATGTTATCTCATTGCTGTTATATATCGGGTGTTCATAAACAGTCGTCATCCCAGTTGCTTTGAAAAACAAAATGTTATATCTTTGATTAATTCGTGCAACACAATGAAACGTCATTGAGTACTGTCATAGCGCATTTATTCTCAATTTTAATAGACATACGTTTCTGAAGTCGAAACCTACTGGGATGACGACTGTTTATCAACACCCGTTATAATTATGGCCCAATCCGTATTACAGCATAATTTTGATTTAGAGTAATGAAATAGTATATTGTATGTTAAGAGCTGAAAGTGCATTCTTGCCGCTTGCACGTGAATATTGCTGGTTGAGGCAAACCCGAAACCAGCAATCATGCAAAAGTGGCAAGCGCACTTTTAGCTCGAAACATACATACTATTTTTTCGACGACTGAGCCTATTATTAATGGAAAATATCATATTTCATTTTATTGCAAATATTAATTGACAATCAAGTTAACATTACTCGTGCAGTCTATTAGACATGTGACGCGATTATTTCGACAAATGACGGGCATTGTCAAGGAAACATTCGGACGTAGCTACCTATTTTGTTCACATGGAAACCCAAAACGCTCGGTGAGCAGCAAAGTGATGAAAACGCACACTCAGCGGTAAATGTCAATTTTCTGTTGTCAAATGACAGTGAGAAAAATCTACTTTCGATGTGAGTCGTCGAAAAATATGTTTCTTACGGTTCTGATCCTGGCAGTTGAAAAAATTGTATATACGCGGCAGGGCAGAACACCATTTTTCCCTCTGTTTATTTGTAGTGCTCGGCATCGCCCTTGAGCTGCAAACTCACATCTTGGTAAAAATTATGCTTTTCTTTTTCTTATAATGTAAGTATTATTTTTTCACATTGCCATTGGTGACATTAAAAAAAGTGACTTTTTGATACTTTTCATAACTGCTCAAAATCATATTGATTTCACCTAAAAATGAACTAAATGAATTAATAACAGATTCATCCATTTTCAAGTAAGCTCTATTCTATAATGTACAATGGTTAATTTGTACAGGGTCCGGCAACGAAGCGGGGGTGGAAGATATTTCTAAAACTATGAGAGTTGCATAAATATTGAGTATATAAAAGTTGTAGGTACTAAGGTGGTGCACATTACTAAAATAGTTTTGATTATACAGAGTGTCTCAAAAAAGTGTGGCGGATCAAACTTATTTTTTTTTAAATAGAATGCCGTATATTTAGGTAGCTTAAAAGTTTTGTATTGAAATACTCTTCATTTTCATATCAAGTTGTATGGGTCTAACGTCAACTGTTTTGGAGATATTAACGATTTTATGCAAAAAAATGCTGAACTTCAGGCGACTGCTGTAAGTGACAGAAAACAATTGAATGAAGGAAAACGTTACCAAAAAATTAGGATTTTTGTAAACTATCTTTCAAGTGTAAAATGGTGGATCTGGGTATTAATGTTATACAAATTTAATTTCGATTTTTTTTCAAATGGAACGCCCTGTATATTTTTGTATTTCTGAAGAGCTCTTTTAATGAACTTTCTTTTGATATGTTACTTCATACCTCTTAAGTTCTAACTGTTTTTCAGATATGCGAGTTTAAACATAAAAAAACAATTTAAACCCCTTAAGATGCTTTATTTCAAGGGATAAAAAACAAACGCCTTTAAAATAATTAATTTATTCCTGCATTTATCGTTTTTTCGTGTTTATAATTTCCTGCATCAACACTGACTGAATTTATATTTTCTAAACCTGGTTTTGTGCTTTTACTTTTAGAGAGATCATGCGTTTAAATCACTATTTTAAGGGCGTTTGTTTTTTATCCCTTGAAATAAAGCATCTTAAGGCGTTTGAATTGTTTTTATGTTCAAACACACATATCTGAAAAACAGTTGAACTTAGAAGTATGAAGTAACATATCAAAAGAAAGCTCATTAAAAGAGCTCTTCAAAAATACAAAAATATACAGGGCGTTCCATTTGAAAAAAATCGAAATGATTAAATTTGCAAATATTGAGCACCCTATATAAAATTAATACCCACATCCACCATTTTACACTTGAAAGATAGTTGACAAAAATCATAATTTTTTGGTAACGTTTTCCTTCATTCAATTGTTTTCTGTCGCCTACAGCAGTCGCCTGAAGTTCAGCATTTTTTTGCATAAAATCGTTAATATCTCCAAAACAGTTGACGTTAGACCCATACAACTTTATATGAAAATGATGAGTATTTCAATACAAAACTTTTAAGCTACCCAAATATAGGGCATTCTATTTAAAGAAAGTAAGTTTGATTCGCCATACTTTTTTGCGACACCCTGTATAATCAAAAATATTTTAGTAATGTGCACCACTTTCGTACCTACAACTTTTATATACACAATATTCATGTAACTCTCATAGTTTTAGAAATATCTTCCACCCCTGCTTCGTTGCCGAACTCTGTACAAATTAACCATTATACATTATAGAATAAAGCTTACTTGAAAATGGATGAATCTGTTATTAATTCATTTAGTTTATTTTTACAGTACAGTAAAAATTGCGCTTCCATACTTTGACCAAAATTATTGAAAAAGATATTTTTGTCAACTACACGGAAAAATTGCATGTTCAACACATTGGAAAAGTGATTCGTCCATGCTCACGTAAAACTTTTACATTCGCTGTAAAACTCTCCCTTTTCTTAACTTGTAGAACAATCTAAAGTACGTTTTTTTTTTCTATAATAACTGTCAAAGTGTTACAATGTTGGTAGATATGTGATTAAAACGCTAGGAAATTTTTATACCTCGTGTTGGTAGCACTTTTTTAAAATTATGGTTATGTGTCAATTTTGAATGTCAAAGTTTCTTAATTTGAACTCTTGACAAATTTCTTTAATTTTGCAAACGTTCATTATGTTTATTTTCAAATATTGTAAGTTTAATAATTAATAAACTAGCAGTCCAGTGAGACAAATGTCTCATTTAATAAAACAAAAAAGACCGTCCCGGAAGGACGGAAATCACGTGATTTCTCGAAAACCGGAAGTGTCACGTGACTGAAATTCGGTTCCTGACCTGACATGACCATTCCAAACATATAACTTTAATAACTTTGTTCTCTATCTCTTACGGTTTGGCTGCTGAAACAGCGTCCCGGACAAAACAGCGTCCCAGACAGACGGAAATCACGTGATTTCTCGAAAACCGGAAGTGTCACGTGACTGAAATTCGGTTCCTGACTTGACATGACCATTCCAAACATATAACTTTCATAACTTTTTTCTCTATCTCTTACGGTTTGGCTGCTGAAACAGCGTCCCAGACAGACACGTCTTTTAGATAAAGGATTTGCAATATTTTACTATGCTGTTCGTTTTACCCACTATTATGACATATCTATCAAAATGACAATCATTTTTTTAATGGAAGAAAAGAACTGAAAATCTATATACCAACATTATTAAAGCTAGGGACCCTGCAGGAATGCAACTTTTCCCCTAGAGTTGACCTTGAAAATTATTATAGAAAAAAAATGTACTTTACTATTAATTCACTAGCGATTTAAGAACAACTCGCTAGCATATAAACATTATAAACAGTTACTTATGGTTGCTATTATAGAGATAATAATAATAATTTCAGTTTAAAATGACAAAGAAATAATAATTAATCGAGTTATTTAACAATAACAGTAACGGCGTAACTGGAGACTTGAGTTACCGCATTTATATTTTTATGACGCTCAACGGCTTAAACCCGAAAAGAAACACAGATTGCAAGCTGCTGAAAATTATTTCGGTGGCACAAATAATTCGCACTTATAATCTCATAAGAGTATTAATTCTTTCCTGATTTTTTTTGACTGCGTTCCAACTACGTCGTATTAATTAGGACGCCTTCCAGAGGCGAGCATTTCTTTTCCAGAAACTTTCCATTTGAAAATATATTTTTTGGAACTTTTCCTTACTGCCAATCTCTAGCGTGCTTTTAAAAATTTCTTTAGTGCAACAAAAGTTATTACATTTGTCGTACATTTTAAATGCGGCATATGCCGCGGGTTTCAGCTAGTTTTTTAAATAAAACACAAACGCTTCGTCTATATTCGGCAATCGCTGTCGTTGTTTAATTCCCCCGTATAGTGATTGTTTATTTGCGCCATTACAGTTCTACAATATAACCTACAATGTTTAATTCTAAATAATAAGTCATATTACCGAACGTATGTTTCATTCGCACAAAAAATGCGTTTTTCTTCAAACGGCAGTAAAATATCTCATTATACTGCTGGATTGATGATGCTAAACAGTCACTTTATTGCCAAGCGGCAGATAATATTATCTGCCGCTGACGAGCGGCAAATAAAGTTATTATCTGCCGCTGACGATTTTATCAGCCGCTCGTCAGCGGCAGATACTATTATCTGCCGCTGACGAGATCAAGTAATTTTCTTCGAATTTTGTTCACAAAGTTATAAATAATTTGTTATAAAAACGTTTGAAGAAAAAATACTATATGTTATTCGGAGCAAAAGTATCTTTATGTGGCTCCGCTGTACTTATCTGCTACTCTACTTACCTCGAGTAATTTCAATTACCACAGGTAATTCAAATACTTGTAATGTAATTTATATACTTTAGAGTAATTTAGTTACACAAAAGTAATTGAGTAATTGAATGTAGTAATTAATTACTTTCAAAAAGTAATTTTCAAGTAGACTTTTTAACAAAAATGGCAATTCCCAATTACAATTACCGTATTTTGAAAAGTAATTCAATTTCAAGGCAAATACACAAAAAGGAATTTAATTAGTAATTTAATTAAAAAGTAATTAATTACTGCCCAACTCTGAATTGGACATAAGTAGTAGTGGTAGTAGTAGATGTCAAGCGAATGACAGGCCGGCCTAAATTTATTGTCCGCCATTGTACGGCGCGTAGCGAAACTTCGGCGAGTTGCCGGCGAAGGACTATGTATACGGGTGTAATTGTTTTGCAGTACGGTCCTGGTTGAAACACTTTAGTTTTGACTTTGTCATTGGCCAGAGTTTTGATTTCCTTCTGCAAAGTATGTCTCTTTATTTTAGAAAATCCTGTATATTTTCTATAATTACATTTGATTGATAAAAGAAATATTAAAGAAGATATGATAATAATCATTTATTATAAATACATAATATAAGTAAATCAATTAACTTGATAATAATAATGAGTTACATAGCAGTGAATAAGAACTTGTACAGCTGATTGCAAATAAAACTGGGACAGCTAATATGTAATATGTAATTATGATGTACAATAAAATATTAAATACTCGTAATTATGCTGCTTTTTCTTATGCTTCTATTATTAATAATATTTTATGTAGTTAACTACAGAAATATAAGTTAGAGCCAGTTTCACAGGTTATTAAAAACGCAAAAAGTAGTCTCAAGACTTGTCCCAGTTTTATTTGCAATCAGCTGTACATTAGAGTACATACATTTTGAATACACTGCTATGAATAAATATATTTTATCGCATTTCATTTGATAGTATACTACATTTCTACATTCATAATCGTTTAGAAATGTGTCACTTTGCTGCATTAGCAACATTTTTCCGCATAGCAACGGCGACTCGTTTTAGGTATGGCAGTACTGAAGTGTATTGTTGGTGGCACTGTAAGTCTATGTCAAATTCAAGGTTAGCAGGTTCGGTTTGGTGCCACTTTTGACACGGACTAACGCAACCCCTAACCTCGAATTTGACATAGACTTACAGTGTCACCAACAATACACTTCAGTACTGCCAAACGCGTAACATCAACTGAAGCTGCTTATTGTGCTTTGGTACACGAGTTCTGCTCAGCTTGGTTATGTTTTGACAATTAGTGTCACTTTTATGTAAAAATTTAATATTTTACATTTCTTATGAAATGCGATAAAATAGTATACGCAACACGTTAGAAAAGTGGTCTTACTGAACTCGTATGGCCGTATCACTTTTCTAAACTTGTTACGTAATATACTATTCTACAATTACATTTTATCCAAAAAGTAAGTTTAAAGAGGATATGATGTTACTCTTATTACAAATACAAATCATATATCTAATACTTACTATATTGCTAGCGGCTATGAGTGGGAAACTTGCCAAGGAAGTGAGACAGACAACCAACTCTTCAATGTATAATGGTGAGCTGTGTGCAAGCGCGGCGGCGTCGTCCGGCCAATGGGGAAGTGGTCAAGTTTAAAATTCGCTTCCAAAGGCGGAGTTCGAATTCTCACGCATGCGCACGAGACGCGTTATACTCTAAGTGAGACTATGTCGGCGCCGTAATGTTTTCTGAAGTTTCCAGGCCCTACCAGCAATATATGTGTATTATATATATGATACAAATTATGATAAATACATCAGTTCATTTGATCAATGAAAAAGTTTTAAAAATTAAACACCACCCTCAAAGTTATGACAATAAGTTACCTACATAGCAGCGAATAAGAACTTGCACATATACATACATACATTTTGAATAAAATGCTATGTGTGAGTATATTTTCTACAATTACATTTTATTGATAAAAGAAATATTTAAAACATACGATATTAATCATTTACTACAAATACTGTAGCACTATAAGCACATCAATAAATTTATTTCGCCAATAAAAGAGTTTCAAAAATTAAACATCACCACTCAAACGTTATCACTTATAATAATGCAGAAGACTAAAAGCCGTGTTTACACAACTAAAAGTACCACAGTTGCCTTCCACGATTTCTATTTTCGGGTTTTTGTAAACAAACTTCCCTTAACTTTTAATAGCGATATTATCAGAGAAAACAATTATTTATTATGCCTATTTCTTGTGTTTTTTAAAACTTCGAAGGCAAGTCCACTTTGGTTAATTTTCATATCTGCTTACTGAACGCTGCCAAGCAACCAAGCAACGAAATCCAAGCCGTACGTTTCTAGCATAGTGTAAAAGCGACGCCAACGTTAACGCTACATAGCCTATATTTCTGCAAATTTTTATGCTTGGCCTCTTCGCCCAGTAAAATGAAACAAGCTGGTAAATCATAGCGGCAACGACGACAGCAGCAAATCAAAAAACTTCATGCAGAAAAAGCCATCCATGAATGCAAGTGGGCGAAAGAAGTAACTCGTACTCGCAAGTATAGTGTGCATTGAGCATTTTTCTTTTATATTTCTGACTCAAGTTTAACCTACAGTTAGTAATGAAGATGTTAAGAAATTCCTAGAAGATAATCGAATCACGGTGCGCTCCTGCGAATCCCTTAAACCCAAATAAGGAGCAGGTAAATCGTGCTGTTATGGCAACTTATGACCGATGTGATCAACGACGACAGCAGCTAAAAATGTTGTATTTTAGGTTCCGAGTTAGATATGAGCATGTCCATCGAAGAATGCCGCAAACTCGAAAATGATACTAATAAGAAAGCAAATTCTGCTATGTGGTACCAATACAGAGCTGGTCGAATTACGGCTTCAAAATTTAAAGGCGTTCACAGAACAAAACTGGAAAAACCATTCCTGTCCTTGATACGTTCAGTATGTTATCCCTTAGCAACTCGCTTTAAGACGACGGCTACAGTTTATGGTTGTGAACATGAAAAGAAAGCCCTACAAGCTTACACTAATAAGACGGAGAAAACCCACATACATTTTGGTAGCAAACAATAGGTCTATGTCTAAACCGACAGTACCCACAGATTGGGGCATCTCCGGATGGATATGCCATCTACGAGTGCTGGTCCAAGTTCAGATGACATCCCTATGGACATGCGAGCTATAGGTGTTGGTTCAATTTCCAGTGACATTGTAATAGGCACCGATGATGAAGAGGTTTGTATTTTTGTGAATTATATGTTACAATGTTATGTACCTATTTTGATTATGGATTGCAGCTATGGTGTCACTGTAGGAAACCAGACGACGGCGAACAAATGGTAAAATGTTCTGACAGAAAATGTAGAATAAAATTGTACCATTCAGCATGCCTACAATTAAAAAAAATTCCTAAAGGAAAGTGGTTATGTGAACTCTGTAAATATAAATAGAATTATTTTGTGTAAATATTTTGATTGTTTATGTACATTAAATAGCTTCTAAATATCCTTGATACTTTATGCATTAAAATTATTTTTCTTACTTAATTTAGACATTAATTATTCTTTTATGTTGTGTAGACAGCATGTGTAATTTTATTGATTGTTAATGTAGCTTACATAGTTTCAAAATATCCTTATAGTCCAGTCACTATGTCATTTTTGCTTGAAAGTGAAGGGAAATTTGAAATTTCTTTTTTGGGGTATTGGTGAGGTCCAGCAAAGCTTAACTTCAAGTTGTCGACCAAAATTTCCTATGTGCTATTTCCGCTATCTTGATAAATAAGTGCGTTTGATTTTTTTGTGATAAATCGGTTCCCGTTAACACTACATGAAAATAATGTAGACATCTTTGTAAGAATTTTGAATGTTCTACAATTTATGTTCTATTACTTTTTCGCGTAGGAGCAATATTTGTCGAGATATCGAACGCGAAAGGAAAGCGTGAAAGGGTCGAGATTTTTTTTCGAGCTTCTGAGCTTGTGTCTCATTTCTCTTTGTATTTAGCGAAAAGGTAGCCATTATCAAACTTGTAGAGGTTGAAAATAGCTTCAATTTGACCTGCGACTAAAATTACGACTTGTAGAGCGGGCCAAAGTTGTCAAGTTGGCGCATAATTTGTATTTCATGTATCGTACTATTACGTAGATGACAACAAATTTCATTGCATTATTGGAATCATTATATTTCATCAAGTAGATAGTATACAGCATTATATGACTGTATATTAGTAATAATAAAAATAATAATAATAATAACATGTAAGGGCACATCGGTAACATACAATAGATACAGCAAGGGGCCTAATACCGAGCCCTGAACAACATCTAAGTTTATACGGACAGTGGTGGACGTTACATCATTAATTTTAACAAACAGTTTTCTGTTAGTAAGAAAAGATATCAGCCACATAAGAAGTGGGCCCCGAATCCCTAAGGAACATAACTTTTTTCTAATGCATTCCACATTCACAGTGTCGAATGCACGCGATATGTCGAAAAATTTTGATGCAACAAATTTACCGTTATCCAGTTGCTGATAGACATAGCGGAGCACGCTAAAACTAGCAGTTTCTGTAGATCTGAGCTGTCTGAAGCCGTGTTGTGTATCGGAGAACAGATTGTATAGTCAAAATTATACTCATTCGGAGTCACGTGACCTTTGTCTGTCACTGTTCATCTTTAGTAAAATAGATGAAATGGAAGAAATTTGAAAAAAAGGCATGTCGATTCATAAAATTAATTTTAAAAATTTGACGTTTCTAATCTGTCAGATTATATTTTTCGTGTAAGTTATTGAGATAAGGGTAATAAAACCTAAAATTGTCGAGCCGAAAACTGGAAATTAAAAGAAACCATCGGACATGCAGTCACAACAATTAATTTGAATATTATGCGTTGTTTTTTATGAAGAGTACAATATTAATAAAAGTAAATCAACAGTTTCACCCTCCAACGCTGTTCGCCGTGCTTCTCTTGCGTTAAATATCTCGGAAAGCACAATTTACCGAAAATATGAGCCAGAAAGTGAAGAATGCAAAAACGGAAGTCGACGAAGCAGTCAAGACACTATATATAAAATGTATGTAGCTAAAGAATTTGTAACCATAAAAAATCTAAAAAATGCTTGGTTGAAGAATCTGGAGGAGATTTTTCACATTCAGTTTCTTCCCTAAATAACGGGTGTTCATAAACAGTCGTCATCCCAGTAGGTTTTGACTTCAGAAACGTATGTCTATTAAAATTGAAAAAAAAATGCGCTATGACAGTACTCAATGACGTTTCATGTGTTGCACGAATTAATCAAAGACATAACATTTTGTTTTTCAAAGCAACTGGGATGACGACTGTTTATGAACACCCGTTAGATTGTGCAAGGAAATAGGCTTCAAATGGCAATGTTCTATAACAGAATATGCATGCACAGAAATTAACTTAAAATTTGCTATACGCAGCAGGTTTTTTTACGACATGTTATGTTTTCTTTAACCTGTAAATTCAGTTTAATTTCATATAAGAGAATAAACCCGTAGCAATCTTGTTTTAGAAATTGGCATATGTCAGGATAACCTACAAAACGGAATGTCATTTATTTCCCTAAAATTGCATTTTTAAGAATCGATATACGTAAAATTACTAGATTATCACGTGACTCCGAATGGGTATAAATTTGACTATATTTATTCAGGAACGATACCATTCGATTTGCCACAACTTTTTCGCACACTTTGGAAAAGACACTCAGAACTGATAATTAACTAATTTTTTTAAATTTTATTTAAAAAAGTAGGCTTTTTTTAATTAATTTCGGTGTGTTAAGTGCCACTTTTTTTCAATCAGTGAAAAAAAGTGACACTTTGCTTTTAATTTAGGAATGAACGATTCTAATTGGACGTTTCCTTAGTTACCAATCGACGTTTCCTTAGTTACCAGAACTGACCAACGCACTTGACTAAAATGAAGGCAAATACAATTCTATACAAAATAGGCTTGGATTTGAATGTTTAATGAAATTTTAAAAAATCTTATAGACTCGTGTTAGCGTGCTTATTTTTCACACTTGTGAAAAAAAGTTGCACTTGTAACACTTGTGGTCTAAATAACTATTAATACTTTTGTAGATATTATTAATATTATTATTAAAGTAAAAATAATTAGATTAACTTTGTTAATAAGATTTATTTCATAATTATACAATTATAGGAGGGCATAAATTTACGAGGGCACAAGAAACTGTTAATATCTGATCTACCACAGCAACATCGTCAGTTTTCTTTTTCGCCAGGAACATGGGCATTGTTTCGTGAAGAACTGTATTTTTTTGACGAAGGACTCCAATATTGCGTTTGACGTGTATTCTGAAAAAAAGATATAGGTAGTTAAGATAATTATTGTAATAATATACTTGCACTACCTCACGCTTGCTATATTCCTGGTTGATTCTATATCCCTTGGATCGAGCTGCCGTATCCCTTTTAGAAAAGCAGGCGTAATCACTGTGGCCATATGTAGTCCTAGGGAGTCTTTTATTAAAAAGCCACGATCTGTCAATACAAAATCTCCTGGCAAGAGATTGTTTAAAATCCCACAATCCTCTGTTAGACCTTTATCGCTTATTCTGCCACCATATCCATGTGATATAAATGATATTGCTCCAGGAGGAGTGATGCCTATTAGTACCTTTACCGTATTATGTTGTTTGTACGTAGACCATGTAGTACATTGTACTTCAAGGCTACTTGATTTTTCCACTCTCATCTCAAAACAATCGATTATTACTGAAATCTTGTTGCCAAATGCTACCTTGAAGCATTCTGGCATTGATTTAATCACCTGATCTCATTCAGGCCAAATAATAAAAATTTTCATCCGATGATACATAATATTCAATGTGGTATAAAATATTCTGGAAATTGTTTGTACGCTGACGTTAAACATGTATGCCAATAAACTAAAATCTAAATTTAATCTATGTTTTATCACCGTTATCAAAAACGTGCCTCTAAGCATGTTTTACGTACTGAATTAGGAATAAATATATATAATTAAATGTGAACTGTATATATTGTATGTATTTGGTGTAGCATTTGCCATATAGTAGACGTGTGTAAAGGAATTTTTTTTGTAATGTCACAAATAAAGTATATCTATCTAACACGCAAAACTTTAAATGAGCGCGGGCTACAGCGCCATTCTTCCATGCTCACGTAAAACTTTTACATTCGCTGGAAAATTCTCACTTTTTTAACTTGTAGAACAATCTACTATTAATTCACTAGCGATTTAAGAAGAAAATTAACTCGCTAGCATATAAACATTATAAACAGTTACTTATGGAAACTATTATGGAGATAATAATAATAATGGCAGTTTAAAATGACAAAGAAATAATAATTAATCGAGTTATTTAACAATAACAGTAACGGCGTAACTGGAGACTTGAGTTACCACATTTATATTTTTATGACGCTCAACGCCTCAACGGCTTAAACCTGAAAAGAAACACAGATTGCAGGCAGCTGAAAATTATTTCGGTGGCGCAAATAATTCTCACATATAATCTCATAAGAGCATTAATTCTTTCCGCCATTTTTGTTACTGCGTTCCAACAACGTCGTATTAATTAGGACGCCTTCCAGAGGCGAGCGTTTCCTTTCCAGAGACTTTCCATTTGAATTTTTTTTTTTTAACTTTTCCTTACTGCCAATCTCTAGCGTGCTTTTAAAACTTTCTTTAGTTATTAAATTCGTTGTACATCTTAAATGCGGCATATGCCGCGGGTTTCAGCTAGTTATGTAAATAACCCACTTCTATCTATCATGTTTCTGTAAATGTATTTGTATATTTCATAATGCAGAAGAATATTTCAAGATTGAAAAAAATGTTGAAATACTAGTCATATTGCACTTCATTTTATTATAGTATCTAATATGAATAGCTATTGTTTTGCCATAATTTTCATTGACGAAAGGATGTATACTATACGACCCTGATTAACTTACTCGTAGTTTAAGACAACCATTTATTTTCTATTTTGTAATTTATTTCAACTTAATAATGATATTTAATTTTTAACTCGGCTATATTCTCATGTCTGGTCATAATTATTTCACAATTTTACATCAAGTCAGGATTTGACGTAGTTACCACGCTTCTGAAAGATTTAAAATCGTTGCTCAAATAAAATCAGGCAAAGCAAAATTCGTATATTTTACCGTCTAGCATATACTGTATGCATGCTCAAGAGATTTAGGAATTAGTGCGATATCATTTATTGCCCTTATCAACTTGCAAAGTCATCATTCAACTGTATTTAAATATTTAATTTATTCCGCGCTACAAGTTAGTTTCGAACGAAGCGTAGAAGAGCAGCAGCCGTCATGAAGCACCAGGGAAACTTTTTGAAACGTTACATCCCCTATACTGAAGAAAATCATGACTGGCCTCAAATTATGGTTATTCTAGTGGGTATGTATTATCTGAAATTTAATTTTTAAGTAATCTAATAATTATCCTTATTTTTAGCATCGCTAACTTCGTTCACCTGCGGACTATTTTTTGCTTGGCCATCGCCTTCAATTACTATATTAACTTCCAACTCATCTCATATCGACATAATAACCTTAGAAGAAGCTTCGTATTTCTCTATAATCCCACCCATCTCAGCGGCAGTGGCTTCCTCGTTAATAGCAATTCTGGTAGACATCATCGGAAGAAAGAAAACCGTTATGTTAATAGTTATCCCTCATTTATCATCCTGGATCTTAATTTTCTTTGCGGAAAATCTCTACGTAATTTATGTGGCAAGAGCTCTTTCTGGAGTGGGCGACGCATTCGTTTTTAGTGCGCTTCCAACGTATATAGCGGAAATAGCCCAACCTCACGTAAGAGGTTCTTGGGGAAATCTTATGGCAATTAGCATATATTTCGGACAGTTTTTGGTCAATGTGGTGGGTGCGTACTGTGACATAAGAACGACAGCTATTATTTTCAGCTTTGTACCCATCCTGCACGTTATACTCGCTGCGTTTCTACCAGAATCTCCATATTTCCTTCTTATGAAGGGTAAGACGCAAGAAGCTCGTGAATCGCTTAGGTTCCTGAGATGGAGAACAAACGTTGACGATGAAATAATTTCGCTTACGAAAGATGTAAATCGACAAATATCGGAGTCAGGGACGCTTAAAGATTTATTCACCGTTCCCACAAACCGGAAAGCGTTGTTAATATCCATCGCCATCAGGGTAGCCCAGCAGTTGAGTGGACTTCCAGCCTTCGCCATTTATACTCAATATATGTTCATTCAAGCTGGAGGGAATGTATCTGCTTCAACATCTGCGATTTTGTTTGCAGGCATCTTATTCGTTGCAATCAGCGGGTTTGCATTTGTTGTCGACAAACTTGGTAGAAAACCATTGATGACTTTTTCAAGCGTAGCTTGTTGTATTGTTCTTGCGATCGAGGCTACCTATTTTTACATTTCACAAAACACCAGTGTTGATACTTCTGATATGAAATGGGTTCCTCTGGCGGGAATGCTGGTTTACATCGTGGTGTGCTCTTCAGGACTGGGAATAATCCCTACGTTGATGCTTGGAGAATTGTTTTCCGCTAGCATAAAAGGAAAAGCTTTAAGTATTCTCAATATCGCATTTTCAGTGTGTATATTATCAGTATCCAAACTGTTTCAATCATTAACGTCCAATTACGGAATGCACGTTCCATTTTACCTTTTTTCGGCTTGCTGCTTTCTAGGAGCGATATTTTCGTACTTCTGTATACCAGAAACCAAAGGGAAAACCTTAGAAGAGATACAACAAGAGTTAAGAGGAAAATCGGCGATAAAAAGCACAAATGTGCCATAATTAATACTACTTTGGACTACTTAAAAAGAAAAGTTTTAAGCTGTACTCTTATAACTTTTATGGCTGTGATAATATCTCATGTGTAAATGTAGTAACTTATAATTAGATTTTTAGTGTGTATTTTCCATAACGTGTGTATTAAAATGATAGTCAATATATTTATATAAACAGAAATTATAATTTAGCTGTTGGATTAATTATTTTTCAATTTAAGCATGTGTATGTTAAAAGGACGTTTGTTGAAAGTGACAACAGCATTAGTGCATACTGGATAAGCATAAAGGCAAATGTAAATTTTACTTTATGAAGTAACAATTATAAACAGTACAAATTAAGTGAATCATTTAAAATTTTATTGTGTGGAAATACAAATTTACTCATCAAAGTTAATGATAACGATAGCAAAAAGAAAAACATTTTCTGTTGTTCTGAAACTATTTAATAAAATCTCTTTCAATCTGTCTAGAAAAGATATATAAATATTAAAAATTGCATAAAAAATAATAATGTAGTTAATCGAGATAATACTTTTTTACCTGTCTAGTTAGCTGTGTATACATGACACTACATTTTCTATATCTGATTAAAGTTTAAACAGCTTATTACAATATTTACCAACATTAACATGCCAATGTTTACTTTCTGTTATCAAACCTTGTAATAAAATGGTTTTAAGCTTTACATATTTACAAATTTAAAAACTGTGTGCATAAATGACTAAAGAATATTGTTAGTTCTCTAGATTTTAAAAATGATATGGCAAATGTATTTAAATTTTTTACATTTGTTCTATCATGAACTGAATTTTGTTTTTCTGTGTCATATATACAAAAACGTCTTTTCCTGTTCTGTATTGCTATGAACACATTTTAAGCCTTAATAATTATAATAACAATTTATAACATTTCAAGCATATCAAATAATATTTTATAAAATGTTCCACAAATGTGCTAGTTTAATTTGTGTAAATAGTATAAAATAGCATTGGCCTTGATAATAATTTGTAAAGCAGTATTAAAAATAGTGTTTGAACAACAAAATGTAATCAGAGCAGGCTTCAAAAGTATGTAAAACAGTGTAAAATCGAAGACAAACATTTAGGAAAAGGAAGCCAAGTTGTGCAGTGGTGTTAATTTTGGCTTCTCCAATAAATTATTATTAATACGTGAATTTCCCAATTCAATGTGTTTTGAAATTAATTCCATATTCTTTGATTTCGTTCAAACCTACTAGGTTTACGAATCACGTAGCACATCTGCAGAGGTATAAAAAAGTGTTAGATTTGTGCATCGTGTGTTGGGTGGTTTTTCCGAGATTGTTACGAGCTTCGAGCAGTGTAATTGAAATCCCTGTGAGCTAGATGTAGGCACCGACGTTCGTGGAAAGCAGTTGGAGTCCTAGGTGTGAGGCAACGGCTGAATTTGAGGTGTTTTCGAAGCGGTCGAGCTACAGGAGTCGTTCTGCAGGAACGGCCTTGTATCTGCAGACCAACGAAGAAACAGAAACCCAGGCATCGTGGGACTTGTTGGGGACTCGAACCCTAGTTTCCATTGAAAAAGCGTCGGAAAGGTTTAAAAAGTTTCTCTTAAAAGTTTGATTTTAGTGAATCTCTTAGTGGCGTTATTTTTTGTGTACTTTCGGCAGAAGCGTCCTCTAAGTGTTTTTTGTTTTGTAACGTGTATTTACTTACTGCAATTGTTATCACCTAAGCAACGCTTGAATTACGTAATCACTTCTATTTGTCGAATAATATCGATCTTGTTTTGCAAATTGTGACGTTGGATCTTCGATATTTGAATTAAGTTCCCGTTAGTTAAATATTATCCAGTATTGTAGCGATCCGAGTAGTTAAATCACTGCGTGTAGTAATAGATATTAATATCCATTGTCGCACTCGTTTATATAAAAAATAGATTAAACCAAAATTTATTGATAAATATAAAATATGGAAAATATTGCAGTGGTTATTGCTCTCTAAATGATGATAATTTAATTTTAAATAAATAACTAGAGCTACCAAAGCAAATATTTTTAGTTTGGGTTCGTCAAAGAACTAATGAATTAACTAAGTCTCTCGGAGATAATTAAAAATGAGCTGTATAGTAACTCAAGTTTAAATAAATGATCGTAAGCCCCTACTTGTGATTTAATCTACCTGCAATATAAATTTTGTTGGCGAAACTTCAGACATGAGCTCTTACTCAAGGTATGGGTTCACAGTTAGTTTTTGAAATTTATTCGTACGCCACTGGAGCGTAGGTCAAATGCAAACTAATATGCTTCACTCGAGCTAATCTGTCACAAATTTACGTTATGAAATTTATCAAGTGCTGGTCGTTCAGTGTTTTTCACTATTAATTACAACAACTCAGTGAGCAGATCTAACAGGTAATTTTAAATTCACCCGCTTAATTAAAGCGTCAGTAGCTCGTCTTTTGTTTTTAAGTGAAAACAGAAGTCGACGCTGCAGAATCCTAACCTCACTTCTACATTTTCGAATTATCAGATCTAGGCTACCTGAAGGTTTGAAATGTCTGGAATCAGCTTTGGAGCAGCTTTCTTTATGTGTCTGGTAAGTTTCACGTCCGCAGCATTTAAATTGGCTTCATAAACTGACCTTATAATTTGACGCAGGCAGCGCCTCGATGCTCGAAAAAGTCGAACTGGGCCAAATCTTCTGCGGGGGCGCCTGGAATGAAGTGCCGTGCATGCAGGAGCTGGATGGGTTGCCGGTGATGTGGTCTCGTGCCTAGGATCCCCTCACGATGCCTGTAGTTACTGGTACGAAGCTGGATCTCTGGTGCGAGGGTCGCTCGGAAGCCGATGATGAAAATTTCACAAACTCAGGGAAAATTATGCCTTCATTTCCCCGGATGCACTAAATTTTACTCGTCACAATGGTGCTATTATTTTTAATGTATTTTGATATTTAATAGTAAAAATCTTAAATTAATTGGAGATGCAAAAACCAAGCTGTCAGCAATAATTTATTCAATTGTTAATTTTTTTTTAAAGTTTGTTATCAACAAATGCACATCAAATTCATAAAACGGATATTCGAACTTATTCAACTTAGGTACTTTTTACAATTAAAATGCTTAAATCTAAAAACTTTACAATAGTAACTTATTTACTAAATTGTCCTATAATTTTGCAATTAATGTCTTTCGATATTTCTAGCACTGCACTCTTTTAACAGTCCTTTCGCATATCAGTTGCACTGATTAATTATTCATCTCGCGCACTTCCAATTTAATAACTTTGGTGTTCAAATAAATGTCCATTTCATTTTGCACTTTTAAGTCAACCTTGTGTTTTAATTCCCCGAATATAATATTCAAATATTAATGCAGTTAGTAAGATAATCTAACCACTAACACTGCATAATGGTGACCCCGACGTGATCAGGTAACCAAATTAAATATGGGGGGGGGGGGGCTTGTGTTTTATTTCCCCGAATATAATATTCAAATATTAATGCAGTTAGTAAGATAATCTAACCACTAACACTGCAGTACTTCTTGATTATCAAATGCACCGTTTATAATATAAGTATTTATATATCTAAAAATTTCAGATAATTCTAAGGGAGAAAACTGCAAAGCAAAATAGTACCAAATCAGTAATTACACTGAAATAATCAAAATATAAATTCAGTATGAAGCAGTACTATATGTGGTACCCTAAAAATTACCTTTGTCTGAATAAAAACCTCATCTAATATCAACTCTAGTAATTTGTAATAATTGTTTAATAACAAATGAAATTAAATATTAATTTAAAAATTGTTTTATAGTTTCCTGAAGATTCCACATCTAAATCATTTAATTCATATTTAACACGTTTTATCTATAAACCATTATTAAAAACAGTACATAAAATTATTAATAACGTCTAAAACAAACACGTTTAAATTACTGTAGACGTTTAACGATGTTATTAATTTAAAATATTTTATATTGAACATTTCAGCTATTAAAAGTTTATTGCGGCTATTTTGAAACTGAAAAAATTCATAAGCTATAGCTCAAAATTACATACAAAAAGTATGAATCCCTCAGAAAATCATATTTAAAATAATATAAAAAGATCTGCAAATTATAGCAATAATGGTAACACCGGTGGAAACGTCTAATATTTCTATAGGGCAACAGTTATTAACGCAAAAGAACGAATGGCGCTTTGGTAAGAGCCCTTGGCATGCATTAAGTGACTCCTCGGTTCGAATCGATGGGTAAGGGAAATTTTTCCTAAGTCCACTGGGCGGGTCCGGGCGTGTGAAAGTTGGGATAAAACTGCTCCTTCAGGAAGACCAATCTATTGGAAAGAGTAACCTGACGATACACAACACGTGGCTACACACACGATATGCTCTGACATGATAACCTCGAGTTATCATAAAACTGGCGGCCGAACTTTTCAGATCGCAGATCCGGGCGTCCCGGTCAAAACCGCCAAACGATAAATTGAAAAAAATATCTAATTGCTAATGCAGATAATATTGTTTCTTCTATAAATTAAGAATATTAGATATTTTTTTAAATGTCCCTTCAGACACTTTTGTCTAACGGTCAAGTGTTTTCCAAATCTGAGTAATTATAAATAAATAAATAGGTGAATTTAATAAATTAATATTGTACAGCAAACTCAACATTTCTCCACTAAAGGTATGAAGCAGATAATGAAACATGCTACACGTACTAATAGCGACAATTAATTTACCAGATATTATGACAAAAGCCATCAATTTAATGTGTACCTGGTGACAACGAGACCACGGCCATGCCTCTATGTTCGTTACTTATGAATGAATTTGGATGAAATTGAATACAAGGATAATAAACATAATTTTGGATTGACATACAGGTATAATCAAAATGGCCGACTTTCGGTTTCACCGGAAATAACACTAACTTTGATTTTTTAAATGGATCATTCTATACATTTTATGTTTTTCGTAATCTACAACTCAAATTACATACAACAGTGCTGCCAGTAGAAAGGGGACAGTTCGCCCCTCCACTTTTTATTTGATTCGCGGATTCGCGGTTTAATTCGCGGATTTCGCGGTTTTATTCGCGGATTGACCTAATTAATTTCGCGGTTTGATCTAATTAATTTCGCGGTTTGATCTAATTAATTTCGCGGTTTGATCTAATTAATTCGCGGTTTGATCTAATTAATTTTCACATGTGCTACTGAATAAATTACGCATTAGCTTCCGATTAAGTTACGCGGCGGCCATCTTGGATTTCTGGCGGGAATATTTGAAATTTGAATTTTTTCAGATTTTTTTCTAAGTTTAATTTGTTGGATTTGAATTTCCGGGGCGTCGGCCATCTTGGTGCGCGCGCACTTCTCACGGCGGTTGTTTTTAATTTTGAATTTTCGCGGAAATATTTGAAATTCAAACTGATAGAGACATCTCGCTCTTCGAAGCTGCTGTCTCTCTCTTGCATTCACAGAAGGACTATTTATATTTAAAAAAATCTCAGGCCGACCGAGGATTTGAACGCTCTACGTTCGTGTTGCACAAATTTAGCTACACCCATTAGTGCCGCTAGACCACGGAGTGCTACGGGATTTAAAGGGTTTGAACAAAACGCCATTTCGCAGCTCTGAAGTCACGCCGCTCGACTTTTAAACAAATTATTTTTTCGAATATATAAAATATAAGAACGGAATTGTGCCGTCTAGGGCCTTAGAAACTTGTTAATAATTTTAAAAAATTGACTTTGTAACTATTTTTGTTGTAATTCATTCTTTTAATTTTATAATATGAGTGACGCTATCTCACTCAGCCCATTGATTTTCTACAGTTTTTCTCTACCCAAGATTCTGGTTAATTTCCATTCGCGCAGTGGTTAATTTCCATTCGACCGCCGAAAATTTGAAAAGCTATATGAAATAATTACTTTATTTTATAATTAAAACAGCGAAATCCGCGAATAAATCAGCGAATCCGCTATAATTACTTCATTTTATATAGCGAAAGCTGATTCATAAATTTGACCGTTGTAAACTTTTAAAACAGGTCGAGACATGTGTTTTGTTCATTTAAACAACCTTGGTGACGAGGCTCCTTTGTTTGTTGCAGTGAAACGTACGGTTTGCCCTCCAGCGCTTTCGCGAACCGCTTTCTCCTGCCTAAATCACTACAAGGCGAGCATACCTCGTTCATTCCGCCACATTCCTCACCTGAAGACGCATCGTAGTGCAAGTGCCAGCTATCTTTTGAAAGCGCAAGTGTAAGTGCTACAGTGTGTGAATTGCTTTTTCATCTGCAACGATGAACACATCCGAGTTAACCGCCTACCAAATTCTTGATTATTTCAAGAACGGGCTATATACAAATGAGGAATTTGTTTTACTAGCCTTTAAAATAATTCAACATAAACTAACTAACGAGGGCGTAGTTCTGGAACCGTCGTATTTTCATACTTATTTCGAATTGTGTCAAGCCGTCGGAAGAATTCGTGCCAAGCAGTCGTTTGCCTCCCTATCGGTAAGTAAAAATATATTTCCTATTTTTAGAAATTTATTAAATGTGCGAAAGTTTCCTACATTTTGCAGCAACAATTCTGAAAAACCTATTAGTTTAAAACTCATTTGTCGTTAGTCGATTTAAAATAGCACATAGCCCCGTTACTTAAAAACGCTAATATAAATTACAATTGTAGGATGGAGCATCGACGTCGACGGGCCTTCTGCTAAACGTGGTTTGGAAGACGATACGCGTCAATCGCCCTGGTCATTTCATCGATAAATGTAGTATACCCGACATTTTTATATTTAAACTAGCCATTAGAAAATTTTGATTTATACAAACTAAAATAAAACCCGTTTGGGCCATACATGTAATTTTACGGTGAAGTGATTGTAACATACTTCTTTTTAATTTACAGCAGATGAATAATCCAAGGCCATCGACTTCGTCCGCCATGCTGGAGACCGTCCATGCGGGGCAGCAACGACCTACCCCAAGGACTTCTGCAATTGGCGAAATGTTAGCACCTGTAAGTTTTGCAGAGCTATTTTTAAATGTGCGAAAGTTTCCTACATTTTTGTAACAACAATTCTGAAAACCTAGTAGTTTAAAACTCATTTGTCGTTAGCCGTTTTAAAGCAGCGCATAGGTGTCGTTACTTAAATAATACTCATATAAATCACAAATTACAGGATGGGGCATCTACGTCTACTGGTTCTAATAAACGTTGTTTGGACGAAGATATGCGTCAATCACCCTGGTCATTTCATCGAAAATGTAAGTATAACCATCATTTTTATATTTAAATCGGCCATTAGAAAATTTTGGTTTATGCAAGCTAAAATAAAAACCCGTTTGGGTCACACAAGTAATTTTACGGTGAAGTGATTGTAACATACTTCTTTTTAATTTACAGCAAATGAATAAGCCAAGGTCATCGAGTTCGTCCGTCATGTTGGAGACCGTCCATGCGGGGCAGCAACGACCTACCCCAAGGACTTCTGCAATTGGCGAAATGTTAGCACATGTAAGTTTTGCCGAACTATTTTTTTTAAATGTGCGAAAGTTTCCTACATTTTGCAACAACAATTCTGAAAACCTATTAGTTTAAAACTGAATTGTCGTTATTCGTTTCTTTTTTATATTTAAATCGACCATTAGAAAATTTTGATTCATGAAACTAAAATAAAACCCGTTTGGGCCACACAAGTAATTTTACGGTGAAGTGTTTCTAACATACTTCTTTTTTAATTTACAGCAGAATAACCCAAAGCATCGACCTCTGCAGACATGTCGGTTCCTGCAAAACCATTGTCGGTGAAGGGTCTTCAGTACATTACGTTGATGGGCGAAGGTCGCAAGGTGATAAAGAAGTTTAACACTGAAGCTCTCACCTTAACCTTCAAATTCAACGAGATAGAGGCTGCGACGAGCAACCTGTCATATGGCTTCGTGTAAGTATTACTATAAATATTGTGTATTGAAAACAACCACTCTAAATTACGCCGCAAGTTATTTATGGATTTTAAATAGGAATATAGTTTATTTTTTAGTCACATACTCTAAATTCATTGCTGTATAGCTCGGTTTTACAGCTTTTGAAATTGATAGTTTAATTATTTCAAACATTTGCAACGTTATATACTCAGTTAATATTTTGAAATATGGTGAGCTAGACGTTTTAACTTATTGAAACCCTTATTTACAGAATGCATTCGATGAGATCATCACGCATATCACCAAGGGAGCAGCAGCTTCTGATAAGATAGGTTTAGTTTTAAGAAATGACAATTTTGCAGACAAGCCGATAGGCGTTTCTTTCCGCCGTGTTGACCAACTCAACGCCGGTGTTGTAATGTCGACCTTGGAGAAAATTCTTCAATCTAACGCTAAGTTTTTTGCTCAAGATAAAATGACATTGCATGTAAACCGAATCATTTTGCCTGTTGGATATGGAAAAACACGTATCAGAATGACTGGCGTTAGTTTTGAGGAATTTTCTCGAAGGAAACCGGGTATATTAACTGTTGTAAATAATGACAATTACTGTCTTGCCCGAGCTCTTATTCTGGCCAAAGCTTGGGTAGATAATGATCCAGATTTGCGCTCCTTCAAAGCAGGTCACCCAATCCTAACACAGAAATCGTATGAGCTTTGTGAAAATGTCGGTGTTAATCTAATCAATGGGGCCACGCGAGAACACTTGGAACAATTCCAGTTGTATCTAGCTAATTACACCATTGTCGTTTATAATTCGCGTATTGGCGCCAGTAAATATTACGAGGGGCCTAGGGAATCCACTAGAAAAATATTAAATTTGTTATTGGAGGATCAACATTACAATGTAATAACCAGTTTAACTTCAGCTTTTACAACCGGCTATTTTTGCGAATTTTGTTTAACCCGCACTAATAATAAGCAGAGACACAAAAATTGCTCTTATATTTGTCCTTGTTGCCATTCAAAACCGCCCTGTAACCTATTTTTGGACCCAATCGCGTGTAATAATTGTAATAGGGATTTTCGTGGTCAGGAATGTTTTGACGAGCATACAAAATCATTGTGCAAACTTTAAAAAGGTGTGGCGTATGCCTCATGACATACTGGCAAAACAGCAAGAAAGGTCATACGTGTGGTGTAAAATATTGCCATACCTGCGCGAAAGATATGCCAACCCGCCATTTATGCTATATGGCAAAGAAAAAGAGTCCTAAATTGTCTAAAAAGTTTATTTTCGTTTTTTATGATTTTGAGGCAAGACAGGAGACGGCTTTGGATGGTGAACCTAATGTTTTTGTGCACGAACCAAATTTATGTGTCGCGCAAAATGTATGCAATTCTTGTATTAATCTTGGCGATATCGAGCAGTCTTGCAGAATTTGCGGCCCCCGTCAGCATGTGTTTAAAAACAATCCCGTTCAAAGTTTGCTAGAATATATTTCTAAATTATCCAATATCGCTAACGTTTTTGCCCTGGCTCATAATATGAAGGGATATGATGGCTCTTTTATTATGCAGCATATTGTAAAGCATCAGAAAAAGTGGGCCCCGAAAATTATTGCCACCGGTACAAAATTAATGTGCATCACCTGCCCCAATGTTAAATTTATAGACTCTTTAAATTTTTTGCCTGTAGCATTAGCTAAGCTGCCCAAAACATTTAATTTTGAAGCTACAAAAGGATACTTTCCCCATTTATTTAACAAGTTAGAGAATCAAAATTATATTGGAGTATTGCCCCCAACTCATTACTATATGGCCGATGAAATGTCTCCTATGGATCGAACAACTTTCCTTGCGTGGTATAATTCGGAAATTGCACAGAATGTAGTATTTGACATGCAAGAAGCAATAGTCAAATACTGTATTCAAGATGTCGATATATTGCGCAAGGCTTGTATACAGTTTTGGACACGTTATAACAAAGAAAATGGAGTAGACCCTTTTAGAGAGTGCAGTACAATAGCCGGCTGTTGCAGTTTAGTTTACAGGCGAAATTTTTTGAAAGAAAACACTATAGCAATTATTCCACCAGGCGGATACAGGTTAGGGGATAGGCAGTCGACGATTGCAATTAAATGGCTTTTATGGGTAGGACACGAGCAAGGTATCGCCATTCAACATGCCGGTAATAATAGAGAAGTTCGATTGCCTGAAGGTCTTTTGGTAGATGGTTTTTGTGCAGAAACGAACACTGTTTATAATTTTCACGGTTGCTATTTCCACGGTTGTGAGCAATGCTACCCTGACCAAACCGTCGATTTAGCAAACGTGAAAAATGATACAATGTTTGTTCGTCGCGAGGCAACAGAAGCATCTGCCTCGAGAATTAGAAGGGCTGGTTATACGCTTGTAGAAATGTGGGAATGCGAATTTAATTTATTTTTGAAATATAATCATAATGCAGCTAATTTTGTAAACAATCACGACATTATTAGAAATACCCCGTTAAATCCGCGAGATAGTTTTTTTGGGGGGCGTACTAATGCTGTAAAACTTCATTATAGATGCCAGGAAAACGAGCAGATAAAATATTTCGATGTTTGTAGTCTTTATCCTTTTGTTAATAAATATGGCAAGTATCCTGTAGGCCATCCTAAAGTATACGTTGGTGATGCGGAGTGTAGACAGTTTCCTCTCGATTCAATCGATGGATTAATTAAATGCACTGTATTGCCGCCTCAAAATCTTTATCATCCAGTTTTACCCCTCCGAATGCATGGCAAATTAATGTTTGTGTTATGCAGGTTATGTGCCGAAACCAGATTCCCTGGTGACTGCATCCATGCAGAAGACTCGCGCAAGTTTACCGGAACATATGTGTCCGATGAACTAAAAAAAGCTGTTCAACTGGGATACCGTGTGCTCGAGTTTCATGAAATATGGGCGTACGATATTGTGCAATATAACAGGGCCACTAAAACAGGCGGTCTATTTTCGGGATATGTCGATAATTTTTTAAAATCAAAACAGGAATGTAGTGGGTGGCCTGCTTGGTGCAACAACGAAAACGCCAAGGACCAATATTTAGCGGAATATTTAGAAAGAGAAGGCGTAACCTTAGAAAAGGATAAAATTTCTTTGAATTCTGGCATGCGTTACAGTTCAAAATTAAATTTAAATGCATTCTGGGGCAAATTTGGGCAAAGGGAGAATTTGATGCAGACAAGCATTCTTTCAGATTCCTATGACTTTTTTAAAATGCTAACTGATCCTTCAATACAGGTTCATTCAATCATGATAGTCGATGAGGAGGTGATAGTCGTAATCTGGGATAGACCTGAGGAGGGAATAGTTTCGCTTAAAACGGTCAATGTTGTATTGGCTGCATACACCACGGCCAATGCAAGACTTGAATTATATAAATATTTGGAACAATTAGGGGAGCGCGTTTTGTATTTTGATACCGATTCCATATTGCTGACCCAAAAGCCTGGTGAATGGGTACCTCCTGTGGGCGATTTTTTGGGGGATATGACGGACGAGATGAGGGAATATGGGCCAGGTAGCTTTATTACGGAATTTGTTAGCGGAGGGCCTAAAAACTATGCATTTAAGGTTTTCTCGACCAATAAAAACGCTTACGAATTTGTATGTAAAGTAAAAGGCATAACTTTAAACTACAAAAATGCAGAAAAAGTAAATTTTGATACCCTTAAGAGCATGGTTCTTGACAATGCCGCCGCGACGTATGTAGAGACCGACCGGAAAATTGCCCGTACAGGGATGTATCAAGTCATATCTAAGCCCGAAAAGAAAATTTATAGGGTTCAGTATACTAAACGTAGGCGTGTTGAAGATAGTTTTGATACCCTACCTTATGGGTTTAAAGCAGACTAGTGTCTATATTGCGTATAGTTTCGTTCTTTTTATAATCAACTGTTTTTATAACAATATTTTATATTTTGTATTGTCTTTTTTTTAACTTTTATGAGTGTCTATATTGCGTATAGTTTCGTTATTTTTATAATCAACTGTTTTTATAACAATATTTTATATTTTGTATTGTCTTTTTTAACTTTTATGATGTTTTTATGCAACAACTTATTGCACTTGTAGCCACATATTTTTGTAAAACAAAAGTATTTAAACTAATTTTTGATTTATGCATTATGTTTACATGTAATTGCTTATTTGTTCGTACGTATTTTCGACGTGTGGTTAGTGTTCACATTTCATAAGACCCGCTTTGTGGCAATTGGTTTCATAATATTTAATTTCAATCATTTTAGAAAACTAACCACGACTGTCGCAAAACGTACATTAAATATTGCACTTATTGTCACATGGTTCAATTTGCGCTAACTTTAACTGCATGTTAGATTTTAATTGCATGTTAGTTTTATTTGCATGTTAGTTTTATTTTGCATGCTAGGTTTAAGAGGCTGTTAATTTTTGTAAATAAAACAACCGAATATTGTAAATACATTTATTAAATATTTTGTGTGTAATAAAAATATGTTTAATTACAAACTATTTGTGTTTTTATTTTCTAAATAACATTAAACAAGTTCATTAATGTGAAGTATTGGATATATAGTGCTTTTACATATGTGTCATTAGAAACTAAATTATCAGTGAACAGGTTTACAAAACTTATCATAGATGCACCATTCATTTTAAAATATAGATACATTAAACAGTATATGCCGCAAACGTTAGAGCTAAAATCTTGCAAAATTTTTGGATTATGAGACCAGCTGATTGAATTTTGTTGTAAAAATTTTAAATGATAACCGCTTGGAGGGCGGCCGTATGAATCAAAGTATTCCCCATATCCATATTGGTCTATATACACTGCATTCCAATGTTGTCCAGGTCGGTTTGCTGGATCTGTGTTGACGATGATTGCCACAGGTCTTGCAATTCTTGTAGGGAGTTGATCAGAAGCAAAAACATAGCGTTTCACATTCAACAGACTCGGGATTGTTTGCAATATTTTCTGAACTTCCAGTGTATTCATTGCGCCACCAGTCGGATAAAATTAGTATGTTTTCCAATGCACATACAGGCGAACGGATGTTGTGATTGAGGCAACGTACGGCAGCAGTAGTTTTTCGCAAAACTTTTAAAGACGGGCACTCGAGATCCTCCAAATTTACGACGATTTTATTCAGAAAACTTAGAACCTCCTTCTTTTCTTGGCCCTTAACGTACACTTTTTCAAATTTTTTGAGAACTCGTGCTAGCTCGGTTTCAAATTCATCAAAATGTATAGTACCAGAATCCCAGGTTAGACCGTGATGTCTATGCTCCAGATAGTTTATGCCTTTTTTAACGAAATAGGGTAGAGTGTCATATTTTGCAGGAGGTTTTAAAACGAAAATTGCTAACTGGTTGCCATCTGCTGAAATAACAGCCACTTCTTTCGGAATAAACTGTTTCTTATCACCACGGAACCCTTGCAGATCTACGAAGGCACTGTCCATACTGACGAAATGTTTGAGCATGACTAAATTTTAAAAAACTGTTGTTGGTTTTTAACTACTAAAATCCACCAGCACATTTCTGTGTTTGTCAATTTCTACGACGTTATCGAACTCTGCATAAACTAGACAATTAATAGTTTCTTCTAACGCGTTTTGAAAACCCACCTCTAAACGTAGAGCGCCATTTTTAAGAAGGTTCCAGTGTGTTGTTGCATTTGCAGCCAGATCGGGGGTTAAATCAAAAGCAAATAGACAGTAGCCATAAGGGTAATCTTCACGTTTTATAGCGTTGCCTTCATTGAGGAAGTGTATACCGCTACCCGAGAATAGTGTGTGATATGCTTGAACGTACATGCCATTCTTAGAGAAATCAGGCTGTAGAGGTTTTGAAGGAATTTGTTGACCGTCGATGTATAGGGAGAAATAATTGATTTTGTAGTTATTAAAATTGAAAGGGTTTGCTGCATAATGGCCGTTAAATGCTTTATTCGATACAAAACCTACAATGCATCGTTTTGGTAATTGCCCCAGAAAAATATTATCTAAAGATTTTCTTTGCACACCAGCCGGAATAGTTAACACTTTAACATCGGATCTTGTAATGGGGTATTTAGCAGGCGCAGTCGTCAAAGCTTTGGTGTGAGCCAACAAAATAGACGGATTTATTTTCATTTTTCTCACTAGTAAGCTGGCATCACTAATTTTCACTTTGAATGTAGATCCTTCGGCTGCCATTAAATTGAAAGAATCTCGGGATCTGATAAATTTGACTTTCATTTCAACTCCGTTTATAAGAAATTTTTCTTGATTGAATAAATCGGAATGCACATGTCCCACCATTTCGACTTGCTTACTTGCAGCAGTAAAAAATTTCCGCTTTACAAATCCTTCATTATGCGTAGTGATGTCATCCATGTTATTGGCTGTGTCGTTGTACCATAGCGTGCATGTTAAATGGGTTGATTTAGCACCATTGCCGTAATTCAGCAGAGTTTCAATGTATGAGCGGTATGCGTATGTATTGTTTGGCGGGCTCACAAGCTTCTGATTCAAATACACCTCAACTTGATTAAACATAGAGTGCATCCAATTATTAACAGGGCCTACATCATCTTTGTCGGTTAATGGTGTATCATCTTGTTTAACAATTTTAGCAGTAATGTATAACATGGTCTGACTTAAATCGATATAATCGTTACCGTTTCCAGGCACAATAAATTCAATCGGTGCATCGTCATTAAGCGAGGAAAGCGGTTTGTAAAAAATCCATTGTCCATTTTCGATACTGGTTTGAGTTGCTGGCAGAGCGAACAAATCTAACTCTGATTTAACACACTCACAAGACTGCGCATGCAAAAACGCCATTGTGAAAACTACTTGCTGGTGAAGATATCGGCGTATGCGGGTTTGACCAGCTTCTGCTTAGCGTTTTTTCTTGTAGACTGATTGTAATTCAGAGTGCGTTGCCTTTTATATCCCGATCCTTCCATTAGAGTATCTATTTTTCTGTCGGCTTTACGTTTGAGATTCTTTCCAGCCTCCTGTACACGGTTATGGAACGCTTCTTTTAGAGGTCGACTTTCACTAACATCTCCTAAAATGTTAGCGCCTGTCCTTAAAGCTTCCTTTCCAACAACTTTAGCACCGGTTTTAAAAAGAGGCAGGATACTACGAAATATTCCTCCTAAAAAGCTTCCGATACCATGACCTCTCTGGTAGGCTGCTCCTCTGTAGATAGCTCCAATGCCTTGACCTGCCTGATTGGTGTAGTATTGTTGGTAAGGACAATCCATAGCAGCTACTGTATCCTCTTAAAGTGTAGTTTTAAACTCAACGTTCCAAACTCGAATGGCATCACACCCGACGTTTCGGTCCTTATATTTATCTCGATATTCTCAAATTCCCTCTTCATGACATTTATATAATGAGTCGGCGAAAATATGGCGTCTTTGTGGCAACCGTAATTATAATTATCAGAGGTCACGTTAACAATACGAAGAAGCGGAGCCAAGACATCTCCTACAAGCTGTGGTTCCACAATATCGCAGTAAATAAACATTTGTGATGGTAAACCAACCCAGATATTTGCGGGGTGGCTTGGTACAGGTGCTTCAGCTATATTTATATCAGGTTTATAACCAAGTTGTAAGGCCAGACGTTGTGAAAATCCTAGCATTTTCAATGACGACGTTTTAATTTCAAGAGACACGCGTTTTGTTACTCTATTATATTGAAAATTCAGTAACTTTTCTAATAACCTGTGATTGTTAATTTCGGCTGTAATATGTTCAATGTTTTCATAATTGCCGGGCTGAATACAGATTACGTGCCATCCATCGCTACCATAGTAAATTTGTTCTCTATCACTTTTAAAATATGAATTAGCGTTTTGCAATACTTTTTTCAACTCAGTATACGTTTCTTCTCCGGCTTGCACTTTAGGTATTTCTGTGCGATAATAGACTAGATTTTCTGTATCTGTCACGGCCAAAAAGGAGCATGGATATTGCACTTCCGCAATACCTGTAACCCATTGCCCCGGTAACCTTATTCGTTTAGGGAGCTGCGTTATGAATTGTGCTGTGGTGTTATTTGGAAAATAGCTCATAGAACTATTGCTAAGTAATGTTAGATAAAATTCTTCATCTGTATTCATAGTTGCTGAAGATTAGCTGCAGGAATCCAAGAGTTGAACTTGTCGTTATAATTTCGCCACTTTACAAAGTACTCTTTGCGCTGACCGTGTCCTCTTTCTTTTAACACTTGTTCGACTTTAAACAAAGCGTTATCATCCAAAGTCACTGGCTGTAATTCCTCTTCATAAAAGACGCCCTCTATCGTATCGTTGCATAAATCAACTATTTCGTACACAGGTGGTTTTCTAAGAATCACTTTTTTAATTATAAACACTTCGCCGCTCCAGTTAGTTTCATATCCTTTCTCGAATGCGTCCTTCGTTCTACTAATTCTTACATGTTGGTTCACTTTATATTTAGGCTTCCTGTCGACTCCCAGCCCATTTCTGTACAGATTGTTCCACACTTCCAGTATATTACCATCATTTACTGCGGAGGGTGCCATCTTGATGCTTGAATGATGGCGGTTGTTATACGAAGTCAGTAAATTTTGTAATACGTCTATGTATTTGTATGAATTAGAGTATGTGAAATAGCGCCACATTCTGGTTTTTAATGTTCTATTGAAACGCTCAATGACTGATGCTTTAACATCGGGGTTTTGCGTCACATAAAACGTGATATCGTGTTGTTTGAAAAAAATCTGTACGGCTCTAGCAACTAATTCTTTGCCTTTATCGGTTTGTAAATTTATGGGCGTGTTACCGGCTTCAGCAAATATTTCACGAAATGCGTTTATTACTGAAGCAGCCGTTTTAGATTTAAGAGGCCTCGCCCAGGCCATTTTACTAAACACATCAATTACGGTGAGAATAAAATTATACCCGTCGTTGTGGGATGATAAACTACGCATGTCGCAGAGATCAGCTTGCCATAATTCGAAAATGTTGCTAACAATGTATTTGTTTCTAGGGAATTTTTTTCTTGCAGTTTTGTGAATAGTATAGGCGTCCTGTTTCTTTAGCCATTCCTTTACTTCACCACTGGGACGATTATTTTTCACGGAAGAAATTAACGAGTTTGCGCCGGCGAAGCCTGAAGGGTGAGCAACGTCATAATAGATGGCGTCTAAATTCATTCTGCTATGTTAAAGTTTAAGACGCTCCCAGCCAGAAATACCCTTTATTTTCGATATCGATCTTTGCGTTGTTTTCGGTGTTTTTCGCGTTGAACCCTCTTGCTTGGACACTGTTGCAGTCGCTATTAACGTTGATTTAGGATCGACTTCAGTCGCCATCTCTGATTTACTTACGTCTGGTACATTTTGACGTTTAGGATCCCCAAATAGCACTTGAGGTACATTGTTCTCTTTAATGTAATCGAGGAACTTGTGTCGGCCTGGCGGATTTGTAGTTTTCTTAGGTCTTAGAACATCATGCACTAAATCAATAATGTTGGAGGACGGTAAAATTTGACCTTTTATGCTGACTGTTCTCTTGCCGTCCCACTCCACTTCATCCGACATTCTTAGAAGCTGTAAAAAGGCTTCACCGTTTTTCTTAAAAGTATTAGGGAGCGTCGATAAAATATATGCATCTGAAATACCACTGTTGTTCGATTCTATAGGTATCTTGATTGATTGCCTCGTTTGATCCGCAAAATGAAGGTACCTTTGTAAAACCTGATTGTACTGTAGCCATTTATCGTGATCGGTTAATTTAGACGATAAAACCTTTTGCATTTCGTCGTCAAGCTGCGATAATATATTTTGCTCTGATTTCTCTGTATCCTTAAAGCGATGCATGAATTCAGGCGGTACAATCATCATTTTTCGGGTATTTTCCATCTTATTTGAAAATAGAACTCAATACACCAGTAATTAATGGAGCTAATATCAGTGGCAGGAAAGCGCCCCCCTTCTGTATTAGTATTTGGCGTTTCTTTTTTATGGACTCTCCAGGCTTGACTAAACTCCTAAGAACAGCTTTATGCTTCGAGATCGTTGATTTTTGATTAGGCGATAAAGGTATTTTTCCTTTTAAGGTATTATGCACGCACTCGCAGATACAATGAATTTGTTTATCGCCTACGGCTTTTAATAACGCGGTTCGCTCCTTTGGTCCGAGTTTATGTAGAGCACGTAACAACTCCGAATTTCTAATTACTGATCGAGACATCACTAATGAATGAGAGTAAATTGGTTAGTGTACGAGCTTTTATACCCCTTTTTCGGAATATAAATATAGCACGCCCCATCTTGGCGAAAAATCGATGTTCTATACATCGCTATATCAGGTGTACTTTGCTTTAAGTCGAATAACAAATACCCGTGTGGCCTAGCTGTGGCGTCCTCGTATGCTTCTTGAAAAAATCGCGGGTTTTCTGGACATATCTGTCTGGTTAAGTGCTTTATTTGAGCTCTATCTCGCGGATTTTTGAAAAGAATAATGTAATGGGCATTTAGGGAAATATCCCGCTGTCCTTTTCCTTGGTGAAAAATGTTTTGCGTAATAAAAAAAACACTGAGATTGTGGTGATGGCTCCCCTTGGTGAATATGTCTACGACTGAGCTATTTGTTTCCCTCATTAAATCGTCGATTATTAAAAGTTTGGGTTCGGACCCCTCCAAAGATGTCATGTCTGGCAGACCTTGTTGAAATTCGACTAAAGATTTTAAATCTTCGTACAATTTTTGCCACTCGCCATAACACCAAATAACTTTGACGAAATTTACACTGCAGAGTTTTTTCATATTTTTCAAGAAATTTATTACAAAAAACGATTTGCCCGATCCTGAGGGGCCTGCCACAATAGCCGAAAAAGGATGAGAAAACTGATGCTCCATTTTTATGCAGTGAGCGATTATTACAGTAGGGCCGTCGTGAATAAACTAACCTAAAAAAATCAACACGCTCATAATAAATACATTAAAACATGGTAGGTGCGGGAATCGAACCCACGACCTCTTTCGAGATCAGATCTTAAGTCTGACGCCTTAACCACTCGGCCAACCTACCGCATGTATAAACCAACACTCGCTACATAATTAAAAAGAAATACAGTTTTAAAACATTTTTATTTACATTTTCATACAATATTTCATATAAACTAGGACATGTACGGTTTCATGCGCTCATCTGTATCAATCAACTTCTGCAGTTCTATAATAACATACATTTTAAATTTGAACACAAGTTCCCACAATAAAATATCGTTAGCGAAAGTCCAGCGCAGAGTATTAAAAATGATTGAATCATCAAGACACAAATTTTCTGCATGTATTACTTTGTCAACGATCACTTCACCAAAATTTTGGAAATTGCACTTTACACGTTTCAAGTCATTTATTTTCACAACCATCAAGTTGTACATCGGCAATAAATTTGATAGTGTTTCATACGTTACGTAAAGAGTAAACTTGTTCTCGGGGTCCTTTGTAATAATCCTGCAGGTATCATTGTTCACGTACTCCACTGTGTGCTCAGTTAATTCACATCTGAAAGTCCCCTGCTTGGCCATCACAAATATGTCCGGTAGCGCCTCCACAAAAGCCATGAACGTCTCCGCTGTGAAGGAAACACCAGCTCCAATGTCGGTCTTCAGAATTCTTGCAACAAGCGAAAATTGTTTATAAGGATCCAGACCCAAATGAACAACCTTGCTGGCGCTATTGTTTAAAGGCACAGTGAGGTCGCATAATAACCGTTTCTTTTCCCGTCGGGTTTGGCGGATCTCCGGCGTCACGATCGGTGCTACGTCATAGGAAGGCATCGTTTCCTCAATGAACACCCGCAGGTCCTCCTCGGTGGCATCTATACGTGGCGAATACCCCTTGGCCTCCACGTCCATGGCTGGTGGTTGTACCGGTGCACCGTGTTGTTTTTTATTTAAAAGATGCGGTAATTTACATATGTGATTAATTAGATCAAACCGCGAAATTAATTAGATCAAACCGCGAAATTAATTAGATCAAACCGCGAAATCCGCGAATTAAACCGCGAATTAAGGGGGCGTGGCTTAATCGAATAAAAAGTGGAGGGGCGAACTGTCCCCTTTCTACTGCTGCCGAATCTGCTTAGGTATTACACAGAAATGTTTAAAATATTATTTAATTAATTATTCTTCAATTTTAGGTAAAGTAGTGCATGATGCATATCGTTAGATTGGCAATTAAATTTGCTGTTTAATGGCACGATGGTTCTTGGTAGGTGCAATTTAAAAACGGTGACTTTTTCTTAAAAAAACGTGTTTAACAAATTTTGTTCGTTTATTAAGGGTTTGTTATTGACTTCATTGATAGAATACTTATTATTATTAGTTGCTAGAATCAATTAGAACATATTTTTTCAAATCACAGCCTTCTATCGTAAAAAACAAAAGTTGAAAAAATATATTTTGTTTGAAAAAATGAAAATTACTTGAACTTTAAAATTTTACTTTAAAGTACTGGGACTTTAATGTTCCATTTTTTGTACAATAAATAAGTTTTAAAGTACTTGAACTTTAAAATTTTACTTTAAAGTACGAGGATTTTAATGTTCCATTTTTTGTACCATAAATAATCCGAAAAATGTCATTTTTTACATCAGTATGAAATAAAATTACAAATAAACTGGAATCTATAAAAATAGTAAAAATAAAAACCAAATCAAACTGAAATTCCAAACAATTCAGAATCAATGTGCAACACACGTAGCCTGAACTTGAACAAAATTATTGGCAAAAATTAACAATTTATTAATGACACTGCACTAATAAAACTCTAATCGACCACCACGCATCAAACCTGACCATTAATGAAAAGTTAACGATTTTACGTAGAAATTTTTTAAATTCAAAATGTATGGTCTAAAACTTCAAAAAGGACAAAAATGCCATTCAAATGCAACAATTCACATAGTGCAATTCAAAATAAATGTGAAATCGCAATAACCTTGTCAAGACATTAACAATTGTAAGATTTGCTGCAGTTAATAAGTAAATAAACATCAAACTGTACTGCAAATACAATACGAGTTCAACTCGCATAAAAATTATTAGCAAAAAAATTAAACCGAAGCAAATAGTTAATAAGCTGAATTCAAAAAATCATGCATTTGCTTAAATAGAGTGAGGAACTAATGACATTGACCATGAAACGAATAATACTACTGTTCCGATGACCAAGACTACTAACCTTGCAGATACGATGAAATTTTATCATACAGCGGCACATTCCAAGCTTAGCTACTAACCAAACAAATTTTCCATCGCTTCGGTCTAAAGTAGGACATACACTAATTGTCTCTAAAGGAGGCCAAACTGTAACAACTGAAGAACTTGCAATAAATTAATTAAGAAAGCAGGGTGTCTACGCAAAATATTAGCCAACAAACAGCAAAATAATTTATCGGTACAAAAATACTGTGTATTTAATCGCCTCAAGATGGGAAAGACGAAAATTTAGATGTTACACATACTGTAGAATTAATCACTTATTTAGAGCAGAAGATTACACCTTCATGCTTGTTTATGTGAAAATATCAACAAAATATTATAGCGAATAGTAACGAAACACTTGAATTAAAACATTTTTACAGATTTGCTGATAAGGCAGATGCAATATTTTTCTTGGTAGCAGAAAAAATAATCACAGTAAAATCTTTTGTTTCATATATTCAACTTAAAAAAATCATTGGAAAACTTCTAAATTTAAAAAAAGCTGACTGAAAATTAGAATGTATGTCAAATACATAGTGTATCGATTAATTACAAATATTAGAGTAAGAATGTTTTTATAAACATAGCCAATAAAAAAAATAAATTTAAAAAAACATAGTTCCTTTTTCAATTCCTTGACATTCGAATCTGTTACGAGAAAAGTTTAAAAGTTGCATCACTTTAATGAATATAACAGTTGAAGAAGGTTCAATGAAAATTAATTAACTTTTCCTATTAGAGGGAGAACAGGACTTGTGATACTGCCACGAGCACCAGCGGCGGCACGTAACAATTGAGTCTATTTTTGAAACAATGAGTAGTCGACTTTTATCATTTAATTTCTTGTTACTGGCGAACTAAGAAGCTGAAAATACAGGTTTAAGAATAAACAAACTCTGTCAAGTGTTTGGCATTACTCTGTGCCATATAACTTTATTCATACAGTAGGAATTAATTCAATCACCTTAGACAATGTTTTTATCTCTGCAAAAAGGATATAATTTTACCAAAATGGTTATAAAATCAAAAGTTTTCTACAGGATATAAACCTATTAATAATGATAAGTATCAATTTGGATTTAGAGATGGGTTGTCAACAACAGATGCTATATTTGAATCATATACACATATAATAACTTAGATAATAATCCAAGAACGATTCAAGTTTTCTTGATTTGGCCAAAGCTTTTGATACTGGACCATTTCGAAAGTTACTGAATCGAATGAAAAATATTGGTGTAAGAGTAACAGCGTATGGCCTTTTTGAAAGTTATTTAAATAATCATAATCGTTATGAATGCAGTAATTCAAAAACAGTGTATATTTCGGAGTGCCACAGGAAACAGTTCTTGGTTCTATTTTGTTTATAATATAAATTGTGGCGATAACAGATACGGAAAATCCTTTGGCAGAATTCGGGGTCATTAACCACCCTTAAGGGTTGCAGCCAGGTAACATTCCTAACTGTAAAACTTACCGTTGTACTTTCCGCCTAACGAAAATTTTGGCGGCTTCAACGCCCTGACATAACGGGACTGCGAATTCTTCAAAGGGATATTTACCCATTTGGCTATAAGTAACAGGATTGTGAGTAAGCTCAGATCATTTGGAGCCCAATCCTCGGTGAATATGAATACTTAACATCTCGTATTACAATAAACGATTCTACCGGCTTGCAAGTGTTTTTGTTCTGGACTCAAACCATTCGAGCACGCACGCACCCTATACATTAATGACGTTTCAAAAGCAGATACGGATGGAAGGGTGATATCCTATACAGATATTTGAAAGTGATAGCTGAGAATGTACAGGGTTTGCAAATTTCGATATTTTCATAGGGAATCTCGATAACTATAACAGATATGGGAAAATGGACCCCCAACTTCGATCTCTTTTTTCGAGAAAAGCTTAATGGTGCAAATCAAAATCAAAATTGGTCATCGTCTTTTCCTCATAAACGGAAGTTCGAAATAGGGAAAAGTAATTTTTACGTTCTTCGGGCACTTTTTTAATGAGAATGCAGTGGCGTAGTCAGCTTTTAAAAAAAAATTGAATTTCGACTTATGCCATGAAGTTCTATACTTTATATACAGCTCATGGTTGGCTATGCCATCATGAGAAGGATTTTTTTCCGATTCCAGTGATATGTTTTGTTTTGTAATTTGGTAGTTCAGAAAATAAACATTCTTTATTATTATTATTACTAGCAGTCCAGTGAGACAAATGTCTCATTTAACGCGCCTTCAAACCTCGATCGGTTAGGCAACCACCCAGACCTGGAAGGTGTCAAAGTGGTTGCCTAACCGATCGAGGATTTAAGGCGCAGAGGGTCGCAGCTACGTTTGGCGGCCGAACCAGTTTTTATTTAATACGCGTTCTATTTGAAAAACGGTCTTTTTGTGATTTCTCGAAAACCGGAAGTGTCACGTGACTGAAATTCGGTTCCTGACCTGACATGACCATTCCAAACATATAACTTTCATAACTTTTTTCTCTATCTCTTACGGTTTGGCTGCTGAAACAGCGTCCCGGACAAAACAGCGTCCCGGACAAAACAGCGTCCCAGACAGACACGTCTATTAGATAAAGGATATATCATGTGGGGCCGATTTATTCATTTTCACTACTTTACAGCAAAAAGTCGCATAATTCGAATTAGTTTTTAATATTTCCTCGTCTTCTGGTTTAAGGCTTGCGTCATTTAGAATAATGTTACACAGTGTCATAAATGTGGACACATATGGAAAATTGGCTTATTATCCATTTATCAGAAAATATTATTCTTGATAAAAGGCCCTGCATATTCTAAAACTAAAAATGCAATCGCCAAGATTTAAATTTCTTCTTTCGTATACGGGGGAGGTTCGAAAATATGAAAATGGCTCTAGAAGAAAGTACTCTTATTTTTCACAATGCATAAAAATGCATTTTGAAAACATTTGTTGTGTTATAACATTTCGAAGCAATAAAACGCAGTAGTCTTCTCCACGTACATTAAAATGTACGTGGAGAAGACTACTGCGTTTTATTGCTTCTAATTAAGACACCTCCACTATCAGCATGATGGATCACCTCCCTGTTATAACATTTCAATTAAAAATTATAGTTGTCTAAAATTCTTGTTGATGTACGCATCGTTTGTTATTAAATTTTTTTTAACAAAAAATTTGATTTTAGGACTAATTTCCATACACGTAATTTTCTGGTTGCTAAGTGAGCGAAACTCAAGTTCGGCAACATACTTATCCGATAATAACTTTGAAGTATACACCGCGTGGAAAGAAAAACATTGGAAAATTCAGTAATTTTTTTTTGTCGAAATAGGTAGGTAGCTGTCATATTTGACACTTACTTTCAATTATAAACAACTTTTTCAAATAACATTTTTGTATATTTTGAAAAATAAAGGTAGTTTATTCTTGAGCCATTTTCATATTTTCGAACCTCTCCCGTATACGAAAGATTTCAATTTTGGCAAGTGCATTTTTAGTTTGAAAAGATGCAATAACTTTTATCAAAATAACATATTCTAATAAATAGATATCTAATAAAAAATTGCATATATGCCCATATTTATGATGGGCCCTGTATGTTATATTATGATATACATTATGTATTATTTTTGTATATGATTATGCATATCACTGTAATGAAAAAATCCTCGTTCTTATGATGCCATGATCAACCAAGTTCCATATAAAAAAATCTTTATGGTATAACTCGAAAGTCTAAACTTTTTTGAAAAACTCACTACGCCACTGCATTCTCATCGAAAAAGTGTCTCAAGTACGTCGAAATTGCTTTTTCCTGTTTTCATAAATAAGCGACATATAGCCACAAAACGAAAAGTCAAAAAATCGAACATTTGTTCATAACTCGAAAACAAAAGACAATAGCCCATTTTGGTTTCCACCATTAAGCTCTTCTCGAAAAAACAGACCAAGGATGGAAGGTTTATATTTCCATATCTCCTATAGTTATCGAGATTCCCTATAAAAATATCGAAATTTGCCCACTTTGTACTAGGAAAAAAGCAGAATGAGAACCAACAGATATGGATATGTCGCAAAAAATACAAAAATGTGGAGCGATCAGCACATTCTATACAGGGTGATAAAATTATGGTCAGTTACTTAAATGGATATATAATAACCTAAGTAGAAGTACATTACACTAGAAATTAATCGCTTACAGAACAACAATGGCATTAGGGCTCGTGCAAGCTTTTGAAAACCACGGGCTAAATCAGTAGGAGAACATTAACCTATTGCACCAAATGTGATTGAAATAACTAAACAATTTTTTTTGCTCATGCATTTTATTCAAATTCGGTGCTATCGCAACCACATGTGCGAACTTAGTTGACAGAAGTTAATTTCAGTGACTGACGATCAATTTAAGCAAGTAAACGTTGTATTTTTTTTTTGTAGGATTATTATTAATTTTTGACATATAGTTTATTATGCTAACTTGTTCTGTTTGATGTCCTCTATTTTATGCAAGTTATGCCAGTTCACCACCGATGCTATTTTATGGCAGAGATAAATAAAGTTTTTGAACATTTATATCACTCTCGGGACTATTGACCACTATCACTAGTTTATGTTAAAGTTAAGCACTGCTATTCACTATCACTAATATTTAGGAGATCAATGGGTAATTTCCTCTTCAGTCAGGAATGTAATAGTCTATTGCCAATATTGAATGAACTGCGTCATTACATTTATGTATGTTATAAACGGAGCTGCGCGCGCTATTGCGCGGTCTATTCTATTCAATTTACCACCATTTTTAGGCCTATTACGTTGGGCCATTCCAACGGGGTTCAATGGGCTCCGCCCCTCTCCAAGGGGCCCTAGGTGGTCCATCCCTCTCCAAGGGGGCCTTCGCGGCCCCAGGGGTTTCGCCCTTCTCTAAAGGAACCCTCGGGGCTCCAGGGGTTTCGCCCCTCTCTAAGGGGGCCTTCGGAGTTTCGAGGACTCCGCCCCTCTCCAAAGGGGCCCTTGGGACTCCGCTTCTCTTCAAGGGGGCCCTCGGGACTTTTCCCCTCTCCAAGGGGGCCCTTGGGCCTCCGCCCCTTTCCAAGGGGGCCCTTGCCGCTCGGCACCTCTCCAAGGGGGGCCCGGGACTTCGCCCTTCTCCAAGGGAGCCATCGGGGCTCCGCCCCTCTCCAAGGGGCCCTTGGGACTCCGCTTCTCTTCAAGGGGGCCCTCGGGACTTCGCCCCTCTCCAAGGAGGCCCTTGGGACTCCGCCCCTCTCCAAGGGGGCCCTCGGGACTCGGCCCCTCTCCAAGGGGGCGCTCGGGGCTTCGCCCCTCTTCAAGGGGGCCCTTGGCGCTCGGCACCTCTCCAAGAGGGCCCCGGGACTTCGAACTTCTCCAAGGGAGCCATCGGGGCTCCGCCCCTCTCCAAGGGGCCCTTGGGACTCCACTTCTCTTCAAGGGGGCCTTCGGGACTTCGCCCCTCTCCAAAGGGGCCCTCGGGACTTCGCCCCTCTCTAAGGGGGCCCTTGGTGGTCCGTCCCTCTCCAAGGGGGCCTTCGCGGCCCCAAGGGTTTCGCCCTTCTCTAAAGGAACCCTCGGGGCTCCAGGGGTTTCGCCCCTCTCTAAGGGGGCCTTCGGAGTTTCGAGGACTCCGCCCCTCTCCAAAGGGGCCCTTGGAACTCCGCTTCTCTTCAAGGGGGCCCTCGGGACTTTTCCCCTCTCCAAGGGGGCCCTTGGGACTCCGCCCCTTTCCAAAAGGGCCCTTGCCGCTCGGCACCTCTCCAAGGGGGGCCCGGGACTTCGCCCTTCTCCAAGGGAGCCATCGGGGCTCCGCCCCTCTCCAAGGGGCCCTTGGGACTCCGCTTCTCTTCAAGGGGGCCCTCGGGACTTCGCCCCTCTCCAAGGAGGCCCTTGGGACTCCGCCCCTCTCCAAGGGGGCCCTCGGGACTCGGCCCCTCTCCAAGGCGGCGCTCGGGGCTTCGCCCCTCTCCAAGGGGGCCCTTGGCGCTCGGCACCTCTCCAAGAGGGCCCCGGGACTTCGCCCTTCTCCAAGGGAGCCATCGGGGCTCCGCTCCTCTCCAAGGGGCCCTGGGGGCTCCGCTCCTCTTCAAGGGGGCCTTCGGGGCTTCGCCCCTCTCCAAGGGGGCCCTTGGCGCTCGGCACCTCTCCAAGGGAGCCCCAGGACTTCGCCCTTTTCCAAGGGAGCCATCGGGGCTCCGCTCCTCTCCAAGGGGCCCTGGGGGCTCCGCTCCTCTTCAAGGGGGCCTTCGGGGCTTCGCCCCTCTCCAAGGGGGCCCTTGGCGCTCGGCACCTCTCCAAGGGGGCCCCGGGACTTCGCCCTTCTCCAAGGGAGCCGTCGGGGATCCGCCCCTCTCCAAGGGGGCCCTTGGGACTCCGCCCCTCTCCAAGGGGGCCCTTGGCGCTCGGCACCTCTCCAAGGAGGCCCCAGGGACTTCGCCCTTTTCCAAGGGAGCCATCGGGGCTCCGCTCCTCTCCAAGGGGCCCTGGGGGCTCCGCTCCTCTCCAGTGGGACACTCGGGGCTCCTCCCCGGTCGCGAAATCGAGGCGACGGTGAAATGCATGTAAACGCAAATTGGGGACATCGCGTCTGCAATTGTCGTGACACACACGTTTGGATCGTTCTCCTTTATTTATATGATGGTAAAAGTTTTTAGATGTTTTTCTTACATATTCTTCAACTGGTGGCATTTCCGTTTCTGGAGCTGGGTGTTTCTGACGTACCAATAAGCATTTGTTATTATTCGTATAACTTTGTTTTGCAACACTTGGAGTTTATCTTCTTCTTCTATATATGTACATATAAAAATGAATGTTAATTGTGTTTGTCCCGTATGCGTTCCTATACCATTCATCCGATTGCAATGAAACTTTGGTGAGTTGTAGTGCTCACGCCCGCAAAGGTTTCTGAATAACTATTTTACAATAGATGCAGCTGGGGTCGATATTTCGATAAATTGTATTTATGGTCCGATTTGGCTCATATTGAGAATACATGTTAGTTACGTGAAAGAAATATTATTGCAAAAATGGACCTTGTAGGTGGCGCTGCAGTCGAGATATTTACGAAAATGTGTATTTATTGTCTGATTTGGCTCATATTCAGAAGATGTGTGTACAAAAACAAATTATTATTACGTTTGTCGGGTCATCTCGTGTTTTTGATGTTGCGCTCCAAACGCTACTTCCATATGTGAAAATAGGTAATTATTACTTCCACCTCCATTGAAACGTAAATTAGGATTCCACATTCTATTTTCGATTACTTGCTGTTGATAATTGAATAGAGCATGGCCAGTCTTGAGATGCTTCTGTCAGTTTCTTATTTATATGACAACTCCAGGTCAGTCATCTATCGAGGAATTTTTCTGCGCTATCTTTAGGGTTGCAAGTTATAGGAGTGTTGTTGATAATAATGTCTAATCTAGAGGTCCAAGAAGAATAAATATCTTAGTTTCACATTGGTTAAAGTTAATTTTTATACACCACTTCTTAAACCATGTATTTAGATTTTCCACACTTCTTTGCAGATTCCTTGTTGATTGATTGATATTAGAGTCTTGTTTAATGATAACTGTGTCATCAGCAAACATCGCTACTTCTGCGTTATGTGTAGAAGGAGCGTCTGACATGAAGATCTTAAACAGTGTTAGTACGGACTTAGTATGGATCCCTGAGGAACTTCAGCATAGAATATACGTGTTGTGGATTTGTAAGCGTTCCCTCTGATCTGACATGTTCTTCCGTTTAGAAATGACTTAATGATTCGCAATAAATACGAAGGTATATTCATAGTTTTCATTTCGAAAAGCAGCCCATCTAACCAGACCCGATCAAATGCCTGTACCACGTCCACAAAGGCGATATAAATGTATTAGAAATTCTACTTATGGTGTTGCCAAAATGGACGGTGAATACAACAAGGGTTAGATAAACGACAAAAAATGAATGGAGAACTGTCAATTGATTATGTCTTTCAAGTTTAAAAAAGTATGAAGTTTCCCCCTAGAAGCATTACAAACGTTAAGTTCAAAAGTAGTTACATTCAATGAAGATGCAACAAAAGAAAGGCTATGTGATGAGCTAAAGAATTTCATAACTAGTTGGGAGAATTTAAAAAGAACAATTAGAGACTAATATGAACAATATTATGAAGTTGAACATTATGAAGAACAAAAATTTGAGGAAGAAGAGGTTGACAATTTTAAAATCTGCAATACTTCAAAAACTTGAAAGAACTGTGCAGTATGTTTTTACAGTGAGCTCATAAAATATAACTTATATAGTGAAGCATATAGTTTATTGGCAATGGCTTACCAATATTTGTAGTAGCTTGTGAAAGGTACTTTTCGACCCTAAAATTTGTGAAAATCATACTAAGGAGTACTCTCAGTGATAATCATTTGGAGCATTTTTTGTTGATGGCAGTAGAGAAAGACGTGTTAAATAACCTAGATAGTGATAAGATGCTTGGCCAAATCTCAGAGGAAAGCAGTTTGTTGAAGAGGGAATTATCTTTATAAATTGTAAGTGAGTTAAATTCTCTTACATTAATTGTAGAAAGCTTATTACCTTTTAAAAGAGTGTGGCGTTTAAAATTAAATATTTTTAATAGCAAAACAAGTTGTGGGCTAACATTAACTACTAGTAATCAGTAACGCATTTTCCATGGAAGCTAGGGTGCTAGGAAACATTTCCTTACAAGATGTCCAAGAAGTAAAGAAATATAATTTATTTAATTTCAATTAAGGTAAGTTAGGAGTCCCGAGAATATTTTTTTCAGTTTGTGTAGTATTACATTGGGGTATATCAAAATTACAATGACCTTGAAACCCTAGAAAGTGTTTGGTCTGCAGCGCGCTGGGGTGGCACATGAGCCATGTGCACAGCTTTACAGTAATAAGGGAGTGGCCTGTTACTTCTAAAATCAGGCGCCCCTAGACTGTTGTCAGTTGTCCGCCCCTGGCTGTATGTAGCGTTAAATTAGTTGGTCCACATATTTTTATAGAAGAATAATGGATATTTATATAAAATCTGCTATGTTAGGCAATATTGATTTGCAGTTTACAGTTCTTGAGTTTATTAATGATTCTGTTCTCAGAACATGGTTTCATCAGTCAGTTTTTTTTCAATGTATTTTAAAACTGCTGTTCAAGCAGTAACACATCAAAGTAGATACAAAATATGTTTACAGTACATAGGTATACTGAAAAGCGAAGGCACATTTATAGAATTAATGTAAACATAGGATTGCTGCGCAAACACAAAAGGCGCACTCCAACCTGTATCCCGAATCCGGGACAAGTTGAGCATTGTACCGCCAGATGGTAGCGTACGAAGCATCAGCTTCTACGCAAGGTAAATGAGGTTACAGATAATACATTCATAAAGGTAAACATAGATGTATACTCATTCGCTTAGCATTTGTCCGATAATTGTACCACCAAAAAGCTCACTTAATTATTACCCAAGTAGCACACAATATGTATCCAATAAATATGCAGGGTTTATTTTATGTTGTGCGTTGGCTCAATATATTATCGTTCAACTTATATGTTATATATAAGGAATCATTAGTGGAAATATGTTACAACAACCTGAAACGTCCAACAATTGTTTCCGAGGGTAAAAACCTAGATATAACCAACGCATGGAATCCCCCACTAAAGCTATGTTGGTTAACCAATATAAAACAAATATATAACCAACACATTATTTGTAATATGACCTTACAAGATAAAACTTATATTTAACCAATGTAGAGAATCCCCTATTAAAACAATGTTGGTTAAAGAATATAAATAGATATACAGTGTGTCCCAAATCGAGTGGGTTTGCATGGGTAACTTTCTTATCATTGAAGATGGAGATTTGGTTAAATGGGCAAAGTTTTGCAGTTTCATATGCTGATGTAAAATCTGTACCAGTACCTCAAAAGCAGCCATATTGAATTTTTGTTCGACACCAATTTTAAATTGATCTCATCGAAAACAGCGACTTTTATATAAAACTTGTTTTCGTATCTCTTATACTTACAAAGATATTTGACATACAAAAAAATGACAGTTTTTAGTTTTTTTTATAACTTTTGACTGGTTCGATATTTTGAACTTTTTCAAACAGATTTTAAAGCAGCATATAAAACTGTAAAACATTGCCCATTGAACCAAATCTCCATCTTCAACGATAAGAAAGTTACCCATGCAATCCCACTCGATCTGGGACACACTGTATAACCAATAAACATTTGTAATATAAACTTACAATATTTCAAGAACAATTTTTTTTATTATATATCAACAGGGCATATAAAGGCAATAAGACACCAACAAATTTAGTTCATATGCTGCCAACGTTTGAATTTAACATAAAACCAATATTATTTGATGTACTTAACCTTAAATATAAATACATATGGCGCTCATAACTTTGAAAATTCTGCCGATGTAATTGGGCTAAGCTTATGTGTATCGTGTAACTTTTATTACTAAAGAAAATATTCTGATTTCTGATTTGAGTGTCTATACTACTTTAGTTACTAAATCGATTATAATAAATAAAATGTTTTTTCCGGTTTTGTACGTTTGAAGTTCTAACGCTGGTGTTAACTTAAATTGGCGCATGAACCAGGTGAATGCCTATACCTCTTACTCGAAGATGTTTAAAAATTGAAAAGAATTAGTATAATAATTAATGCATTTGTAGTTATTTGGATGTCTTTTTTAACTTGAGACGATATTTCCTATTTAGTAAGGGTACAAATGCTCGGACTTATTATAATCTCGGTGAGTTAAGTGAGTTAAATTAAATACTAATCATGTTGCAGTGAAAGACTGAAAAACGTTAGAAAATAAACTCAAAGCAAACTGCGGATACTAAAATAGGTTCAGAAACTTATCAAATCTGAAAGATAACAGCCGGATAGTGTTTCATATGTTTAAAACTAAAAAACTGGAAAATTTTATTTTTCTATAGCACATGTGTACTTTTATCAACTTAAAACAAAAGGTCAAGTTTTACTTTAACAGCAAGGGTAGATAAAGTAGCACTTTAACATCAATGATAGATAAAGTAATTTAATTTTCTAACTTTTGACATATGGCAGCTTCGTATTATCGTAGCAACCCAATATAGCTACTGACATTTTGAAATGTGATTGACTGGCCTTATTTTTCTTTGAAATTGTTAAAGTTCTTGCTATAGAAAAAAATATTGTATTATACACGACGATAAAGTTATTTCTATCCACTCTTGAATCATTGACGTCTCGACTTCGTCTCGACGTTAAACAATTCACTCGTGTATAAAATTTAACTTTATCGTCTTGTATAATAAATTACTCTTTTTTTGTTCTTACATCTTTTCGATTATTAATTAAGCCTAGACCGATCAGGTTTTTAGGCTATTAACAGCCAGTCTTATAAAGGTCACTAATCAGACGTTAACTTTAATTAGTCGTGAAAATAAACAAAAGTGCATCAAAAATTTTTTACTAATGAATAAAATGTCATAAGCACTAATGTTTTGATGCGCTTTTGTTTATTTTAGCAGCGAATAAAAATTAACGTCAGATTAGTGGTCTTTATAAGACCGGCCGTTAATCGAACAAATATATATAATCCATTCACGATGTTTCCTGCTCTCAGTAGGCTGTTAATTATTTTTAAGTTGCATTTATGAACTATGAAAGTAGTCAAACTGTGACATGAAAAAACTATGACTTTTTTACAACTGCTTTATTTACAGTGTTGCAATTTTAATGTCAAAATACAGAACGAGACAAAAATTTATCTGGCAACAGTGCACACTTTCAAAAATCATAACCAAAAATTGAAAAGAACATAACCCAATTTTGTCATGTCTAGTTATTTTACATGTGTACCAACAAAAATATCAACCCAACATAACCTGATGGGAGGAGAAAACATCGTGAATGGATTATATTTTGCAGTCCTTGTAGTTTTGCATTTTCGCATTGTTCGCAATGTAAATGGTAATTTTTAAAAGTCTAATGTTTGGCATACAATTAGTAAAAAGATTGTTAACAATTAGTACACTTCCTTCGTTAATGAATAAAGTGAAAACAATAATATTTAAAAAAATACTACTAATCAAATTAGGTATCACTTACTTGTAGATTTAAATTATTCCCTAAAACCAAAACCTTTAATTTATTAAGTTTAGTTGAAACATTACCTATAAAATTATACTAATTTCTTCAATTCTCGGCGATTATAATATGGCTTTCGTGCATCCTTCTTTAACAACTCCTTAAGCAGTTACCATCAGTAAAATGTTTAGGTCACGAATAATAATGTCAATCAAGAGCTCTATTTGTTTCTTTCTAACTTAAATTATTAACGTTACAAAAAGCTTTCCTCATCGCACTTCGACCTGTGGCAGATGTGTTGTTCATTGCTTCTATTAATTAATTCAATGTTCAGGAATTAAGCAATGACGTGAATATTCAATTTCATCAATACACACACTAAGCTTTCCGATCATACAACTGCGTTAGTTTCAGCGACTCTCCAACCATGAAAGCACCGAAAAATTTTATAGAACGCTACCTCCCCTACGATAAATCAGAAAGCCACCAATGGCCGCAAATTTTAGTGATATTTGTAGGTAAGTATTAATATTACAATTTTTCTGTAGGTTACTAACGGTTTCGTTTAATTCAGCTTGTTTTGGATCCTTCAACCTCGGTGCTCTCTTTTGCTGGCCATCACCATCAATACCGATTTTAATTTCAAATGCATCTCACATAGACCCCATTACGATAGAGGCAGCTTCGTACTTTTCCGTTATTCCACCCATAGCAGCGCTTATAACGGCCCCGTTTATAGCTGGATTAGTGGACGCCATCGGAAGAAAAAGAACTGTGATGCTGATAGCAGTTCCTCAATTCCTCGCGTGGATACTTATTGCTTTTGCTGATGAGATTTACGTATTTTACATAGCAAGGTTTTTCACGGGCATTGGAGAAGCGTGCCTTTTCGGAGCGCTTCCAACTTATGTGGGAGAAATTGCTACTCCGCAGTGAGAGGTTCGTGGGGAAACCTGGTTTCCATTTGCATATATCTTGGACAGCTCCTGGTAAATGTAATCGGAGCATTCTGCAGTATACGAGTAACTGGACTTATTTTTGCTTGCGTCCCTGTTCTTCACATAAGTTTTATGGCTTTACTGCCTGAATCTCCATACTTCCTTCTAATGAACAATAAGGAAGAAGACGCCCGCAACGCTTTGAAGACCCTGCGATGGACATCAAACGTCGATTACGAGCTTATGAAGCTGAGGAAGGATGTTCAGAGGCAAATTTCAGAATCAGGAACATGGAAAGACTGTTTACTATTCCAACAAACCGAAAAGCTTTGTTGATATCCATAGCAATTCGAGGTACTCAGCAACTAAGTGGGCTTTCGGCTTTCGCAGTGTATACCCAATATATTTTTAACCAAGCTGATGGACATCTCAGTGCTTCACTTTCGGCTATAATATTTTGTGGGGTCCTAGTCGCAACAATTACTATATTTGCATTCACAGTCGACAAATTTGGAAGAAAGCCCTTAATGATCGTATCGTGCTTGGTTGTGGTGTTGTCCTGTTAATAGAGGCAACATATTTTTACATATATGAAAACACCGATATGGATGTTTCCGCGGTAAAATGGATCCCATTAGCAGAATGTTAGCATACATTCTCTTGTGTTCTTCGGGATTAGGAATTATTCCAACTTTGATGTTAGGTGAGCTGTTCTCGGCCAGCATAAAGGCAAAGGCACTATGTATTCTCAACATCTGCTTCTCGATATACGTACTGTCGATTTCAAAAATGTACCAGTCATTGTCGCACCACTTCGGCATGTGCGTGCCGTTTTACCTGTTTTCCATTTGTTGCTTTGGAGGAGTTATATTTTCCTACTACTGTGTTCCTGAAACCAAGGGCAAGACTTTAGAAGAAATACAACAAAGCCTCAGGGGTCATCCAAAAGAAAAGGAATTTGAAATTACAAAATGTTAACTCTTATGTGCAATAAAAATCGTAAAATATTTGAGTTTAGTAATTTGTACCTTATATTAGTAAAAACTAATATATCGTTTTAACTTACCTTCTGTGATATAAATAATAAATTAATATTAAATTTAGTATGTATTTTTTTCTGGATCCTTTGCTGGCACAAAAAACTCAATTTATTTACCTTTCTGTTTCAACTTTGTAGCTGTACAAAACCGTTAAATTCAAAACTCATAGTTTATATTTTAGATTGCATTTTTATATTAACATAACGGCAATCATCACTTTCAAAGATTTTATAGAAACATGTAACCAAATTTTCTTCTGCTGGGCCGCCGAAACCATTTCTACAGCATATTAACGCAATAGTGACAGAGGAAGATCTAAATAACAATAATATTCTGGAAAAAATATTATTTTAAAAGTAAACAACCGATATTTAATGTTAGGATTTCAAAAGCTCACTGCGTCTTAATTTTTAATTACCATTAAACTAAATTCAAAATGTGGCATAAACTAAAATATCTTTTTCCCGCTGCTGATCATGTAAGTTAGTGGTACAGCCTTAGTAACAAAACGTAGAAGTCGGTGATTATATTTGTTTGCTGCTTTTTCTTGACAACGGAACTTAATATTATTATTAAGTTCCTAGGATAATAAAATTAGCAAAGCAAGATACAGATTTTAGACGTTTTGTTTGTAAATTGCAAGTGTTTATGTGACATATGACACTCATAGGTAACACGACTCATGAAAACTAATCCTGATGACAGGTGACAAACCAAACGATTTTTTTCAAAATACTGGGAAAATTTCGTTAAGCAGCGGGAAAAATATAATAAGATAACTCGGAATGTATCGCCTATTAACATTTTCGGCAGGCAACAAGCCACGGCTACTCCTTGGCTTGTACTTGCCTACCTCAAATGTTAATAGGTCCTTACATTCCTTGTTACTTAAATAGCTATTTTCGTACAGTAGCATTGAAAGATCTGATTTGCCGTAAAATTTATTAATTAGAAAATTACACTTTGCGGTATTTGTACGGCAAAAGTACTACTTGGCCTAAGAAGGATAAATTTATTATTGCGTTTTGTATGCTAGTGTACAAAAATAGTTATTTATACAACGAGTAGCTGAAATGCCACTTTTTGCAAGCCTGAGAAAGTTTAAAGAATGAGCCGAAGACGAATTCTTTGAATCTCACAAGTACAAAAAGAGGCTTCAGATACGAGTTATATACATAATTTTTTCGAGTAACACATATTTATTCTAAAAGAGATTACAAAACGTCAACGTCATTTCAAATTGAAAATGCATTATAATCATGTTCATGTTAGGTATGCGTTCATATTTTTAAATTGAAAACTCACCATATCTAATAAACAGTTTTTACAGAAGTGTGCAATGAAATGACAAATGTGTGCAATATAGTATATTACGCAACAAGTTTAGAAAAGTGATGTTTTACTGAACAAGTAGGGCTAGTTTGAGTACGAGCGTTAGCGAGTACCTAAACGGCCATACGAATTCAGTAAAACCAATTTTCTAACGTGTTGCGTATACTATTTTATCGCATTTCATAAAAAATGTAAAATATTAAATGTTTACATAAAAGTGACACTAAATGTCAAAACATAACCAAACTGAGCAGAACTCGTTTCTATCTACTAAAGCACAATAAGCAGCTCCAGTTGATGTTATGCGTTAGGCAGTACTGAAGTGTATTGTTGGTGACACTGTAAGTCTATGTCAAATTCGAGGATAGCAGGTTAGGGTTTGCGTCAGTTTGTGTCAAAACTGACGCAAAACCTAACCTGCTAACCTCAAGATTGACATGGAATTACAGTGCCACCAACAAGACACTTTAGTACTGCCAACAGTGTCAACATAAAACGAATCGCCGTTACTATGCAGAAAAGTGTTGCTAATGCAGAAAAGTACACATTTCTAAACGATTTTGAATGTAGAAATGTAGTATATTACCAAATAAAATGCGATCAAATATTATACGAAACTCGTATGAAAGTGGCTTTTCCATACTCGCCTCGAAATTTCTGACTCGGCCTAACGGCCTCTTCTGGAAACATCTCACTGGTACCGAAAAGCTCCACTTTCTATACCTGTAACGTAAATTACTATTTTTCGCGACCGTCTTAAAAGTCATTACTTTTAATACCAAAATCTGTCATTGAAGTAGAAGTTTCTCTTACTGACACAAAAAGTGTATGTTGCACTGTAACACCTTTAGTTCCTAGAATTAAATGTACTTTTACTTCCATGGAGCTAAAAGTAACTTCCATGTGGTCGGCTGTGGATGTAGTTATCATAATTAATTTTAACTGAGAAACATCAAAAGTAATCAATCATCTCAAATTAGTATGTATTATTCGGATTAAAAGTTACTCTGTTTTTCGATTTTATAAAATTACGACTGTAGGAAAAAATCTGTAAAGGGCTTTACACGGAACTTCTCTCGCCAGAAGAAGTTTTGAAACTAAAAATTTTGAAAATATCAAAGGTTTTGCCCCTGTATATTTTGGGTTCAAAATACACCCTTTTTGTCAAGGATAAACCTCTAAACTATATGCAAAATGTTACTTTTATTTAACTAATCATTCTCGAGTTAAAGCAAAAATAGACAGGATTTGATTTTTTAAGGTGATCGCCCTGTGAGTATCTCACCAAAATTCTCTCAGTTTCGATCCAGATATACATATAGTCTGCGTGAAAAATATCGTCGTCCTCCAACAAATAGTTTTTGAGCAATACCGCCAACAGACGAACAGATAGACACACAGACAGTTAGACAGACAGACAGATAGAGAGACAGACAAACAGCCAGACGAAATTGAGAAAACCAGTTTTTTGCCATGTAAGGACCCTGAAACATGAAGATCTGAAGAAATCTCCCAAGGTATTTTTTTCGCGATTACAATTAACAACGCGCCGCACAGGTTCCATAGAACGAACAATAGAAATTCTGATTATAATCCAGTAATATGAAATCCGGATTACAGTACAGATAATTACTCATTAGTTTGAACAAAAAAAAAATAACTAAAGGCAATCAATTTGTCATTTGTAATTATATTTTTGTTAAAGCAACATATTATAGTATATTATATCATGAGGGACTAAAGTGCACCATTTAATCCCGCGAGTGGAATTTGTTGCCTCGAGGGCGAAGCCCGAGGGCAACAACCGCTCAAGGGATTTAGGCACTTTAGTGCCGAGGTATATACTCTATTTTTTGCACTTTTGGGAACATTATCATCAAACATTTACAAAATTTGGAATCTGTCAATTTGAAAACTGACAATTACAATTTATTAAAAAGTGAATTCCAGCAGCTCCTGGATAGCCTGAATCAGTTGGCAGTACTGAAGTGTATTGTCAGTATATGTCAAATTCAAGATTTGCAGATTAAGTTTTGCCTCAGTGTGTGTCAAATGACAAACAAAACCTAACCTACTAACCTCGTGTGTACATAAATTCACCATAGTTACGGTATCATTTTTACTTTAGTCCCTAGGGATTAAATGAGTTACTTTAGTCCCTGTTTACGGGGACTAAAGTATCAACTTTAGAGTCGGAAGTGCAAAAAAGTTATTAAAGGACTTTTATTTAATTTCAAATCTCACAACAGCTCTTCTTAGCTTCTAACAATTATTTTTCTTTAGTCTCTTCGGGGATTCTCTTTAACCAGTAGTAGATTCAGACCAGAACACAGCGGAAACACATTTTTTGTAGAAACGGAACACGTTCCGATACTTCTTTCTAAACGCCATAGTAGAACGTCATCATCTAATAGTAGATTATACAATGAGGGAGAGAAATGCGTTATTTTGCTGAGGTGCAATTTCTGACTCGAAGGCGAAGCCCGAGAGTCACAAATTGCACTGAAGCAAAATAGCAGTCTCTCCGAATTGCATATACTATATTTTTCACGTTGCAGGAAGATTTAAAACTACAAACCTGATTTTCTTAAAACGTAATTTATTGACATTTTAAAATCAGTAGCCTATGGTAAATTTTAAAGTTGGTGGCACTGTAGGTCTATGTCAAATTCGAGATTATTAGGTTAGGTTTTGCGTCAGTTTTGACACACACTGACGCAAAACCTAACATGCTAACCTCGAATTTGACATAATTGTGAGCTCTTGTTACTCAGTCATAATGAAAACTTCCTAGGTAAATTTCTCTCTAGGGTATAATTCATTATTTCTGTCACGATTTTGGTATCGTAGCAACCGTGTTTTGCTCTCAGACGTGAAAAATAGATATTTATGCATTAAGGGCGATATGAATATGTTTTTTCCCGTGGTGCATACAATATTTTATTTACTAGCATATTAGTAAGAACTAAGAATATTATGAAATTTCAAAATGTCATAATGACATTTACAATTAGAATATGTAAGTAACATCAAGGATTGCCTCACTGTATGGTTGCTAAAACGTTATTTGTAGTTGCATGGTTACCATGAGTTTGAGGGAGAAATAATTTTACAAGTCCCTTGGGAGTTATGAGTAGCTTTTCATATTTTGTATCTATGACGAAAATGTACAATATTATGTTGCTAGTAAATAAAGTTGTTTTTGCACTTCCGGGACTCAAGTTGATACTTTAGTCCCCGTAAACAGGGACTAAAGTAGTTTATTTCATCCCTAGGGACTAAAGTAAAAATGATACCGTAACTATGGTAAGTTTATGTACACACGAGGTTAATAAGTTAGGTTTTGTTTGTTATTTGACACACACTCACGCAAAACTTAACCTGCAAATCTCGAATTTGACATATACTGACAATACACTTCACAACTGCCAACTGATTCAGGCTATCCAGGACCTGCTGCAATTCAGATTTTAATAAATTGTAATTGTCAGTTTCCAAACTGACAGATTCCAAATTTTGGAAATGTGTTAAGACTCCCGATTTTCGTTAAGAACCTATGTGTAATTCCGCATTCTGCTCCCGCATATTGCAGCATAATTTAAGCCATCGGGCATCTTTTCCAAATTCTCCAACTGTTTGGCACATATGTAGGCCAGACCCCGACATCTGTCGCATAAAGTATCTTAATTAAGGCATTTGCTTCAATATTGAGGCGGACGCTGTAACGCATGATCATAGCATCAAAACCCTGCTAAGTGACATAATAAATCGCTGGTAGATGGAGTTTGCATTCAGTCCTCAACAGAGCCAGTAGATATAGAGAGTACCGCCATGTCCGCCATGTTTATTCCTCTGACATATGCGTCACTTTGAGGTTTGTCACACAATTCCGTCAACGTGACGTTTGTTGGCAATCCAAAACTTTACTTAAAATTGGCAAGACTGTAAGTCTATGTCAAATTCGAGGTTAGCAGGTTAGTTTTTGCGTCAGTTTTGACACAAACTGGCGCAAAATATAACCTGCTAACCTCGAATTTGACATAGACTTACAGTCTTGCTAATTTCAAGTAAAATTTTAGACATGCCTCAATCAGTCATTGCTGGTGGGAACAAAAATGGCGGCGATAGCGGCATTTTCACGGATCAAAGAATGGCGGTACTCTCTATATCTACTGGCTCTGGTCCTCAACAGAGCCAGTAGATATAGAGAGTACCGCCATTCTTTGATCCGTGAAAATGCCGCTATCGCCGCCATTTTTGTTCCTACCAGCAATGACTGATTGAGGTATGTCTAAAATTTTACTTGAAATTGGCAAGACTGTAAGTCTATGTCAAATTCGAGGTTAGCAGGTTATATTTTGCCCCAGTTTGTGTCAAAACTGACGCAAAAACTAACCTGCTAACCTCGAATTTGACATAGACTTACAGTCTTGCCAATTTTAAGTAAAGTTTTGGATTGCCAACAAACGTCACGTTGACGGAATTGTGTGACAAACCTCAAAGTGACGCATATGTCAGAGGAATAAACATGGCGGACGTGGCGGTACTCTCTATATCTACTGGCTCTGGTCCTCAAGTTAAAAGGCGAGGCCTTGGATATCAGATTACAGCGCCGGCGAAACGAGGTAGTGCACGGGGGAAGCCCCGCGTTTTGTTGCACGTTACATTTTGGGTGATGCAATTCAGCACTTCGAACAATAGATCCTTTATGTACCCGAGTAAGTTGCCCAACTATAGAAAGTTTTACGCATGACGCAATCATCGAATTTACGCTGCGTCCAGCGCGTTCCCTCCCGGAGAGTCGAATTTAAGCTTCGCTATCGCACGGATGTGCAAGTTAACTTAAGAACAAAGAACAACCCCTTTAGTTCTCAGGGGCGCGTTGTACCCTCGGACTTGTGTCAGTTATAAGTGCTTTTCCTCCTTTAAAGTTCTAAGTACCGGTGTGTACAATTCTTCGCCCAGGTTGGCGGATTCGTAACAGGAACGAATACAAAGCATCAATATACAGGGTGAGCAGTTGTGAGTTATCGTTTGGCTCCACGCTGCTACTTCTTCGAATGATCTTGCCGCCACAATTCCCCGAGTAAGCTGGTCAACCGTCCCTACCTGTTTATCAACCCCTGCCGCATCTAAGCTGCTATCGCAACCCTCTTCTGTAAGCATCGCCAGAGCGTTGAATCTCCAGGTCGAAATCTTCCGGCATCAGCACTTCAACAACACAGTTGCTTGGAGCCCTAGCAGTAAATCAAGGTATTGTACTAGTAATTAAATAAAACAGTGAATTGCGTATTATACAGTGACGTGCGAAGTTTCGGAACTCTCAATCTATCGTATATGCTATTTGTGGGCCGTGTGCTAATCGCCCGAGCCCTAGTTATCGTCAAGTAATGTAAATAGAAGCCTTCAGCCCTTATTGTGTTGCATTGTTTACTAACCCCAATTTGTAGCATTTGTTACCTGCATACTTGCCTTCGGGCCTGTAACTAGTATGGTAATAGATTACCCATTTTTAATTTACGTATTGTTTTTCATTTCAATTATTTGTGCATTTTTGTGACCGACAAGAATTGAGTTTCTTGTTGCGTTGTGTATGTATTCCTTTGTACAGGGCCTAAGCAACTGGAGAAAGGACACCCAAAAGGTAGGTGTAAAAGCCAGTGCCGTGGGAGTGCCCCCTTGGAGTGCAACGCAACGCTACGGCGATTGGTTTTCGACTTTTGACCGGTCGTCAGTTAATTATCAATTTTAACATCTTTCAAATGTCGTGGCGCCCCATAACTTTGTCTTAATAACCCGATATCGACACCCCGTCGTGGCATTTAGCCCCAAGACGCACCCTAAACCTGTGAACCCTCCCACGCGATTGAGTTCTGGCCGGAGCATTTGAGCTGTGGGGGTACGTGCAAAGGGCGGACACTGCTACCAGCATCCCATGGGGTCTTAATGAGCAATTTATCGTGTAACAAATGTTTGATGATAACGTTCCCAAAAGTGCAAAAAATAGCGTATATACCTCGGGACTAAAGTGCCTGAATCCACTCGCGGGATTAAATGGGGCACTTTAGTCCCTCATGATATAATATACTATTTCACACTTTCATTTTCACATGCTCTTGATGAACCTAAACCTAATATTAAATTTATATTTATTTAATTTTTTTTGCAAATACAACGATATTTCTCTGAACGTCAGATTTAGAACTACCTATTTAAGTTCGAAATGACAACCACGGTTCGGGTTGCCTATACCACAAGTAGACAAAAAAATCAATTTTGAAGAAAGTAATTCTTTATAAAAAATTGTGCTTGTCTGGAAACGCTCGCAAAGAAAGTTATCTGTTTGATTTAATATAATATAAAAAAAATTTAAATTTTGCGACAATGAAGAGTAAAGAACCTAAAATCTTAACGCTTGGTGGAACGGTAATTAAGAAAAGTTGGTTGGACTTACTTCCGGGATCAAAGTCTAACATTTGCTTTGAATGTTGCTTATCTCTATTTCTGCTTCAGTGTAATATTTTTCACCTTTAATTCGTTATAATAGTAAACGTTACAAGACCGGAGTGTGGTGTTTTGCAGGGCGAGCCGCAGGCGAGCCCTGGAAGCTTGGGGAGACCTGCAAATCACTTTCCGGTCGTGTATCGTACAATACTTTTTTTTACGGCGGTTACGGTTTATTTGCGCCGCCGCGCCGGCGCCGTTCAATTCAGCATTCTATGGTATTTAGTCCGCGATGTGGAGCGTCCGTTTCGCGCATTCTGTAATCGCGCTTACTGCGGCGACTTAGTGAGGCATTTATTCGAGCGCTTTCTATTCCGCTCACATCCGTCGAACCGGCATGTTGGTTTAGCTTTGTGAGGAGGTTTGTTGGGGTTTTATTAAGGCTGATGTTAGTGTCGTTAGTTTTGTGAAATGTAAGCCTTCACGTTTATGTGGTTTTTATGCCCCAAGCTCACGTTATTATGAAAGATTATAATAATAATAGACTTTTATTGGGTTTCAGAAACTATATACATGTAAAAAAATATTATTGGTATGAGTAATTCTATCAAAAACCCAAACGGGCGAAGTTTAGATTGGTATTAAAACTAATAGGTACTATCTGTTCTACCACTTAACCCGTTGATAAAATATGATTAATAGTAAGGAGTACGGTTATATGCTATAGCAAATACAGAATTATTATTTCAATCAAGTAAAATACTACTGTAGCTGCTTATCCAATACTATGTTGTGGAGATGGCTTTTGAAGCAAGTTGATGAAAAAGATTTCAGCTTATTATGCAAATAATTGTAAATATTAGCAATATTGTAGGAAAAAGATCGTTCGTAAAAACTAGTTTTATGGTAAGGTGGTGTTATTTGATCTTTTCTACGGATATTAAGATTATGAACATCAGTTCTAAATCTAATTTTGTTGTATAAATATGGTGGTGCCTTTGTACTGATTATCTTGTGAAATAAACACGCAGAATGCAGAAATCGACGATTATTCATGTTCAGCCGTTTAACCTCCTTTAATTTATGCGAAATATGTTCGTATTTACGTATACCAAAAATCAGTCGAAGACAGGAATTACCTATGCATATAAGCCGTTTACGACCTTTTTGGGACAGAGTTGGCTATAATTTTTTCTTTTGATGTTGGACTAACTGATTCGATGATGTAGCCTGTAGCGGATGCCACTTTTTTTGTTCTGTCAGTGTCTGTTCGAAATTTTCTTGCCGCCACATTGCCAGATTTATTATTTTAATATTCGTAAGAAAATAAAAGATTTATCAAATGTGTAAAAATAATTTTAATTTCCGTCAAAAGAAAAGTCAAAATGCCCAAAATAATTTTGTTACAACAAAAAATTTCCATTAAACGATGCTACTTCCAATTTAAAAAGGACAGACCACATTTAAAACAACGCGAGTCGATGTGGACACTAGAGAATATCCGGCAACAATGTATCTATTCAGAAAATATAACCTTAAACTGAAAACAACCTAACCTAACACAAAAAGTGTCAATTTCCATGAGGGAGTTTAGTTGCAACAGAGGTTCTGCCAAAACAATTACTAGATGGTCATAGCCTCATCTGACCCGAAAAGATAGTGAACGGCTTATACGCTGAATGCTCTTATTATCAACAGCATCTAAACATGGTCCATAAACAAAATCGCAATAATTGTGACAACACTAGCGATTCACAAAACATAATTTTAACATTGCGGTTTAAACTATATCTATTATTAAAAGTTAATTTGATTTTCAGCGCCAGCGTGCCTCGGTGGTTAGAGCATTGGACTGCGGCGCGGAAGTCTGGAGTTCAAATCCCAGATCGATGCCTGGCGGGCGGCCTACCCAGTCGCTTTAAATAATTGGGTACCTGCGTTCGAAAGAACAATGGGTAATAATGCGGTTGTCTAATGCGTGGTGCTCACCACATCACCACGTGTCATGAATTTGACACGCGACATCCGGGTGTGATAGCGAGGGTACGGAAGCTCTGACCTTCCGCCTTGCAGGCCAAGCTCCTTCATGGAGTGTTAGTGCCTCACCATTTTTAAATTTGATTTTCACGTAAGATTTTTCTAATGCTGTCGATACATGCCTCTTAAATCTAAGATCAGTATCAACTATAATGCCTACGTTTCTTGCGTGATCAGAAAGCGGCAGTAATATATCTTTAATTTTAATAGCAATATTCTGTCCTACAATATTTTTTTGTGTAGGTCTACCAAACAGCAGAACTGAACTTTTATTAGCATTGATTTTTAAACAGTATTTTTCTGATAGCTCCACAAGACTTTTAATATTATCATTGACAATAACATTTGCAGCAGCCACATTGTCAGCAGGAAATTCGTATAATAATTGTGAATCATCGGCATAAAGATGATATTCACAATGTTTTACAATGTTTTAAAGTAAAATGTGTATATTATGAACAATAACGGATTAAGTACTGAACCCTGTGGTACACCTTTAGTAATAGACAAAGAGTTAGATTTAGATTCCTTAAGTATAACGGTTTGAGAGCGACTAGTTAAATAACTTTCAATAATTTTAATGACGTCCGACCCAAAACCAATAAATTTAAGTATTGCCAGCAGTAAATTATGCGATATTGTGTCAAAGGCCCTTGAATAATCGATCAAAACAAGAAGTAATAAATTATTTTTGTCAATAGCAGAAAATATATTATCTGTAATGTTTAGTCGAGTCGTGGTGCAACTGTAACCCGGTCTAAATCCTGATTGTATATCCGGAAGAAGATCATGCTCAACCAAGTGTTGACGAATTTGATATGACATAATTTTTTCCAGGACCTTTGACAGTGTAGGTAGTATTATACTAATCGGACGCAAATCCTTGAATTCCGTGAGTTGCTTGATTTTAGGTAACGGTATAACATTAGCAGTTTTCCATGCATTAAGAAAAGTGTTGTTTGAAAGACATGCATTAATTGTATGCACAATAAAGGAAATTACAAATGTAGAGCATAAATTCCACATTTTAATATTAATCCCGTCGGACCCAAGAGAATTAGATTTTATATTTAAAATAATTTTCAGAATTTCTTTTTCACTAACAGTTTTAAATTTGAATTTAGATTTAAAATTCGTAAATGTACTACCGTTGTAAAAATCAAGCAGCTCTTTATCTTCAACAATATTGGAGTGGCTGAAGTTAACAAAAACATTATTAATTTCATTAGCGTTACATAAATTTTATGTCTTTCGCATTTGGCGGATTTGGTATGCGACCACGTGTCGTCGCATATGGCCTGGAGTTCTTCCAGGGTGAGTATTCTAAGCACCCTAGGCTGCTTTAGCTCTGTATGTTATCGTTGGGCCTTTGTTTCTTCTTCACAGCAATTAGTGCCAGGCAGTTAGTGCCGGTTATCAATCGCCAGAGAGCCGACCTCAGACAGGCGCTGCAGATGGTCGTTTATCGTTTCCATGGCCGCTGCTTCAGGCGAATTGTTGGACCTTCGGAGCCGATTCCCTCTTGCTGCAGGCGTTAAAGTAGAGCGCAAGAAAGGATCCGATACGGAGGCTATTCTCCTGGTTACATTTCTGCCCTTGCCGCCGCGATGCTAGTCGCACTGAGCCACCAGCTGCCTGCGTATTAAACCGAGTTATATGGGCAATCTCAGTATTGCGGAACTATATGTAAACTGTGAGTATTGCGTTTCGGTGTTTTGCTATTTGTAATGCGTTTGTGTAATTACGAGTATGTATGTATTGGCAATAATTTATGATGCTGACTTTTTGGAAATATTATGATCTATGTAAACTTTTTGTATGATGAATTTATACTGACATTATACTGTGATATTTGAACTATGCATTTATTTGTTACTGCGACCTGTACTGAGTTGAGCTCCTCTTTCAAATTTATTGTGCTACTTGAATTTACGTATTCTCGTTATAATGCAGGGATACACTTGCTTATTTGTTAAAGATACCGTTGGCGCCCGTTTTGCATATTTTAAAGAGCTGTACACGTCGTCTCCGTAACTGAGCTGGTCGGCAGGCAATTGTATCCAAGTAGTTACGTTAGGTTTTGATTTTGAGAGATTAGCCAACGGTAAACCTTTTTATGATAACACGACATCCGAGTCCATACTTTCAAACTTGCGAATTCACTTTCGCAAACTCAAAAAAATTATGACATTAGTATCTATTATTTGACTTATCCAAACACACTTGATTCCATAGTAACGAAGGCATCAGGAACCGGCAAAAGCTTTTTTTACGACCGACCAAAAAATATGCGGTTTCTGGAGAATTTTTTCGCCAGAAAGTAACGTTTTGCCGGTCAAGATCGCAAAACGGGCATCAGGGACCGGTAAAAACTTTTGCCGGTCTCTGATGCCTTCGTTACTATGGAATCAAGTGTGCGTTATTGTTTGGATAAGTCAAATAATAGATAGGTACTAATGTCATGATTTTTTTGAGTTTGCGAAAGTGAATTCGCAAGTTTGAAAGTATGGACTCGGATGTTGTAAAAAAAATATTGTACCATACACGATCGGAAAGTGTTTTGCAGGTCTCCGCAAGCTTCCAGGACTATCTACTTGGCTTGACCTGCAAAACACTACATTCCGGTTCTTGTAACGTAAATTACTATTTCCTAATTTGCTGTCTTAACAAAGCCGTTACCGCATCCATTTTGAGTGCGGTCATGAACCATTACCAAACCCGAAATCAACTTTTTTTTCAGTTGGTGACATTGCACGAAATGTCAGTGTGAGTTTAAGGTTATAGCCAATGACACTAATGACACTAAATTACAGTGCGTCATAAATGAGTCGCTGATAAGCTGGGTAGACTGTAAATGACAATTTTATAATCAGATGCACATCTCCCAGCACTTGTATTATTCATGTGGCCGATAACAATAAGGACTATTTTAATTGATGACAATTTCAACAAAATTATCCTGGGTTTTAGAGAAAATTAATTTACTGTTTTAATAAATTTATAGCACGATCATGTTTATTAGTGAATTTAAACAAAAACAAATAAATCCTGACAAGTAACATACAAGGTGGGGAGGAGAAGGAAATATTTTGAGGATGTGTTGAAACGGTCAAAATAGGAAAAATAAACTAATATGTTTAGGTCCGATTCTCAACCCTTACGAAGATATTAGAGGGGAGTTAAAATTAGGTTTGTGTCATTTTACTGAAAGCTGGTATATGATATCAAATTGAAAATTGGCAGATATTTTCTACCAATAAAAAGGCTTATTTAAGAAATGTTTCCAATTTTTATTGTAACGCCCCGATTCAATTTTATTTCAAAAGCGCGTTAATGCATTTAACACCGACTTTCGGACCACCTTATAGCTATATTTTATAGCAATAAAATTAAAGCTTATCGCGGCCAGCGTTCGGATTCAGAGATAACCACCTGTAATATTTTCGTGTCGAGGCTTGCTTTTCGCATTTCGATCCGGGTAGGCTGCTAAAACAGCAGAATATCTCGAATAGTATGGATTTTCCATATATTTATACTACTATATTGCTAGCGGCTATGAGTGGGGAGGTCACGAAGTAAGTGAGACAGACAACCAATTCTTCAATGTATATGGTGAACCGTGCGCAAGCGCGTCGGCGTCGTCCACGCGGTGCGGTGGGGAAGTGGTCAAGTTTAAAATTCGCTTCTAAAGGCGGAGTTCGAATTCTCAGGCATGCGCACGAGACGCGTAATACTCAGAGTGAGACTATGTCGGCGCCGTAATGTTTTCGGCCGTTTCCAGGCCCTACTAGCAATATATGAATAATACATATATGGGATTTTCCGAGAGGCGTTCCTGTTTCGCAAGCAAGCGAGCACTGTAGCATTGTTTAGCGGGCGAGCATTCAGCTTGGGTAAAAGTGTTCTACTAATTTTATTTCTTGCGTACTAATTTTCGTTATTTAGGCTGGATTGCTCTGCGCCCTTCGTTTCTCGAAATCGCTGTAACTAGGCCGAGAACACCGTTTGGTAAGCGAGCTTATTTTCGCATCTAATCCTATACCATAAAATCGGTGGTCTCTTTCTTTGTATGTTTGTATGTTGGTTCGCTATCTCCTCCGAGGTATAAATTGTATAATACCTTAAAATTTTTCAAATTTTTAGACTTAGATCGTAAGCCGGTGTTTATTTTCAAAAAAGTACAAAAAAGTAAAGTTTTAATTAAATCCTGTGATTAACGAAGCTAAGCGTAGCTCGGGTGATTCACTATTACTATGAATTAAGGCCCCCAGCAGCTAGTTTTACTTCAATAAAAGAAACAATGATTGGAAAAGGGTGCTCCTAAATTCACGTACTGCAATAAGAATAGTGCTGCCCGTGCACGTATTAGGCTTATTAAAAATACAAATATTTTACTACAAAATTGAACGATTTTGGTGCCTTTATTTTATTTTAATTATCTGCACTAAAACTCGGCTGCTCCGGTAAACATAAAAACTCTGTCGCAGAGTTAGGTCGCTAAAATCAGAAATACTGAGTAGCGAAAACTAACACCCAGTAGCTCCAATTCAACTAGAATTCCTACTCGCGTACGCAGCAAAACTAAATCTGACGTATCTAACCTCAAAAATTGACATGAAAAACGAAACAGTGTGCCCTCGTACAATTAGCAATAATTTGATTTAAATTAATGCCAAAATCGGCAAATTACCACAGGTATGCAATATGTAATCTCGCATAGCAACAGTCCTAACGGCTTTTGTTCTATTGTGACGTATAAGTGACGCCTACTATCTTTTGTTTTTAGTTTGCAAACGAATGGACAATTTTCCTATAATTTCTATTGACTCCACGTCAATTTCTAAATTCTGGGATGCTCTGGACAATCGGGAACTACGGCAATACGTAGTGGAAACTCCAATCTTGCAGGCCACAGCAGTATAAACAAGTTCTGGACGATGGAATTTGCGCAAATACCTGGTTTTTAGAAGCTTCCGATGCAGATCACACCTCTCGGGAGACGCCAACTCGTTTTCTTTGCTACTAACGGTCTGGGGACTCGGATCTCTGCCTAAAGTTTTGCGTGGAGGAGCCCTCTAGGCGTTGAAGGCACCAAACTTAACTCCAACTCGCTCCTGCAGGTGGTATCGACTCCCAAACGTAGCCCTTACTTGGATTTCAACTGCCTGGTTTTTGTCGAAGACGAATATTCACCAAATACAGCACTTTAAGACTGGAAAAATTGTGCCCAAAACTTTAGTGGTTAAATAAAACCAACACTTGTACTAAATGTATATGTTTTATTAACAAATTAAAACTTTTATGTGAGCTGGTGTGAAACAATGTTAACAGCTTGGGCAATTTTCAAGCTCCCTTGTGCGGTTGTTAAACAAAAGAAAATTTCGTATCTTCGCAACGTATCACCACAATTGTTTAAAAGGAAATAAGGTTTGATACATAAAATTAACTTATAGAATACGGTTTCGATAACATCATTAATTCTTACAGGCTAAATAAATGTTTTTCTTAGGTTAGAATGCACTACACTTAATACTCTGTTATTTCACTGTGTTTTTAACCGCACTGTTATATCCTGTAGTTTATTATGCACTTGATAATGTCTTTCGTTCTACTTCAATGTTATTCGTAGGTTGCTCTTTTACAACATTTCTTGTCGGTTGCTTCTTGCGACGTTTCTAATCCTCGTACTGCATTGCTAAACCCTTCATTTACTTTGTCATTCTGGTTCTAACTTTCTGACCACTATAATGCCCATACTTTGTACTTGTGCAAACCATTTCGTACAATAACAAACGTAATACTGCAGATGTTAATGGTACAATAGTCAGATACAATCTAACTGGATTCGCACTTCCAAAACTTCGTCAAATCTGAGCCCACGAACGTAACCCTTTTGATCTAGCCTTTCATATTACCTTTGCCTCAAATTGTGAAACTCAGCTGCACCCATCAGTGAATTTATTTTAATAAAAGTAAGCTAAGCTTGCACTAATTAAAATAATTAATTATGTGCCTCGATTTGATTTTTAACGCATTCTAGTTCAATTGGATAGCAGAACTGTTGAAAGCACAAAACCATCTCATATTTTCTCCCAATTTTTGATAATTAAAATCACTGCGCATGATTATTCTTGTAATACGACGATTGCATGTGTTGTGATTTTAATTCTCACAAATTCCCTTCATGACTTCAAACTTTTTTTAATTAGCCTGATCTGACACTCTAATTCTATCCGACCTTTGAATTATCTAACAAAGCTAATGTTGACTAACCTATTCTAATCTATCTAAATTACACAAGACGATCTCAACATTTGCAAAACTAACCTATTCTAACCTAATTATTGTTACTGTTGTATGGGTAAATTGCTGAAACATGCAAACATCCTCTGATTTTATTTAAACATAACCTAAGACTACCGTCGTTTTCCTTACCACCACCATCGGAGTAACGAAGTTTCGTTTTTGAACGGTCTATCACTCCGTCCTCAATCATTTTCTGCAACTCATATTTTACTTTCTCACGCTATGCAAACGGTATTGAATAAGTTTTACTTTTGAAGTCCTGTGTTTCATCTACAAGTTTATGGCAATATTTCGTTGCTTGTCCGGTTTTCTGATTTATTACTTCGATGTTTTCCCTTATAATTCCCATAACTCTGCTTGTATATTGTAAATAATCATTTTAATCACTGTTCATCACTCAGAATTTCCTCTATGACAGTATAATTATTTATTACTATACCATCCTGTATATTTTTACAGCATTCTATATTAATCATATCGTCTCCTGCACTATTGGCTAGGCAACAACTTTTTTCGACGATGACATCGAAAGTAGATTTTTCTCACTGTCATTTGACAACAGAAAGTTGACATTTGCCGCTGAGCGTGCGTTTTCATCACTTTGCCGCTCGCCGAGCGTTTTGGGTTTCCGCGTGAACAAAATAGGTAGCCACGTCCGAATGTTTCCTTGACAATGCCCGTCGTTTGCTGAAACAATCGCGTCACATGTCATAGACTGCACGAGTAATGTTAACTTGATTGTCAATTAATTTTTGCAATAAAATAAAATATGATATTTCCTTTTAATAATATGCTCAGTCGTCGAAAAAATAGTATGTATGTTTCGAGCTAAAAGTGCGCTTGCCGCTTTTGATGATTGCTGGTTTCGGCTTCGCCTCAACCAGCAATATTCATGCGCAAGCGGCAAGAATGCACTTTCAGATCTTAACATACAATATACTATTATCATCTCCTGCTTCTACATTAGCTACGCAACAACTTTTCTGCTCTTGATCGCCGCACTCGGGATTCGACCAAGGCTTTATAGTATCATTTATCCGGATGAACTTTTGCATTCCATCAATTTTAATTCCCATTTACTGAATAATATTGACCCCAATCATAAATTCGATATTTAAAGCAGATACTATGAAGAATCGGATATCATATTCTCTTTTATCTATTCGAATCTTTATTGCTAACATTTTATTTGTCGTTGAGATTTTTCTTCTTGTTTCCATTACTCCACTGTCGATTAGCGCATAATATTCTTGGCCTAAAAATTGTATTTTGATAAAGGGTAAACATGAGTTAGAAATCTTTCTTTCCTGTTCTTCTAATAAATATTCCCCCGTTCTATCGTAGATGATGGAAAAGTTAGCGAGCTTATTTTAGTCTACATAAATCGAGGTTTTTTATCCCCAGCGGGCTCCTCGTGTACCTCCGCTATTTCAATCCGGTTTAGGTCCTCGTTGTCGTTACTTCTTTCGACCAACATTGTATTTACGAACTGCCATTCCTGGTTTTGTTTCTGGTGCATTTCTTGGCGCATTTTCCTGTTTTGTTCTTCGATTAATTTACTGTAATTTCTTTTGTTATTCCCCCTATTCTAGTTTTGCCTTTGCTGATTTCAATTATTATTAAAGTTTCTGCGTTGATCAAAATTTCGGTTGTAATTATTGTTATAACTATTGTTATAATTGCTTCTATTTTGTCAAAAATTATTCCTAAAGTTTTCATCCACTTTTCTTCGCTCTGAATTTTGATAATTTGGTCTGTCATTATTCCCTGCTTCGGGTTCATTGATAACTGCCAAATCGTAATTTCTAACAATCTCTACAAAATCTTTCAGCGTCTTAACAATTTGGACGGCTACGGCTCTTGTTATCTCCGCCTCCAGGTGTCTCGATAGGTGTTGGATAATTTCTTCCTCTGCAAGCTTCGGCGTCAATTACTGGGCCTTGTTGTAACGATGTATGATGTACAGTCGTGTTCATTAAATTGTTGTACAGTATTTGTGCTTTGAGAATATAAATTAATTACTCAAAGTTCAAAAAAGTGTTGTATTTACAAATGTTTTGAATGTCATTTTCGTTTCCACCCTCGCTATATACTCAGTTGTTCCGGATCTGCGCCTCTTGCGAAGTGGTCCACCTTTCCTCCGTTTTCCTTTCGAGATTCCCGATTTCCCTCTGCAATTTGTCCTGGCACTATGTCAAATTCGAGGTAAGCAGGTTAGGTTTTGCGTCAGATTTGACAGAGACTGATGCAAAACATAATCTGCTAACGTCGAATTTGACATAGACTTACAGAGTCATCAACACAAGCAAATATTTCAAAGCCAAGCTTGATGTCATTTTCGTTTGCTCACATGTTATATCTCCTCTACTATTGTGCCCAAATCTTGTCACAGCTCTTGCCTATTTTCATCCTTCGCCGTTGTTTTAAATTCATTCAGCTTCTGTTGTAGAATTCCAATTTCTTGTTACAATTCCCTCAGATTGTTTAACTGTATTCTGTCGCACTCCTCCTTCAATGCTACAATTAAAATCTCGGTGTGGTCTCGCAACCTGGTCTCCCGTTCTTCTGCATCGCTTCTGATCACTTCCTGCAATCTACCCCCTCTTTCTTGCAATCTGTTCTCTCTCTCTGTCTTCTGCGTCCCTTTTTAATTCTTGTACGTCGCTTTGGATTGCTTCTTGTAATCTATGCCGTAATCTGTTTTCCCTCTCTTCTGCGTCCATTTTTAATTCTTGTGCGTCGCTTTGGATTGCTTCTTGCAATCTGCGCTCTCTTTCTTGTGCATCTTTCCTATTTTCAAAATTCATTTGCAGAATAATATCCATTAGCTGGCTCAAGTTCAGTTCCTCTTTTGGCATTTGACTTTCTTGCATTTCTGCTTGATCTCCCTGCTGTGTCTCCACTACTTGTTCTTCCGTTATCGTTACCATTTCTTCTACCTGTTGCTCTCCCTTCTTGTTCTCTTCAGCTTTCTTGAATCTTCTACTACGCTTATCAGCCATGTTTATATTTTGTTGGATGAATTTGTATTTAAATAAACAAAGCGTTTATAGTCGTACGCAATTAATTGCCCACGCAAATAATGTATTTTTTGCACTACTAGTCTCAGAACTCATCCTTATTGGCCTATTTTTAGGTCGTGAAGTTGATTTTCTCCACCAAGGGAGAGAAAGTAAAATAAACAATTTTCACCGTGGTAACTGATAAATTGCTAAGTTACCAAATATGACTATTTTAATTTTGACGTTTTAAAGAGCTGTATTGTCAGGTTGACAGTTAAAATATTTTCGAAATTTGTTGGGAATTTAGGTATTAAGCTGTTTGGTAGTGCAAAAAATAGTATATACACCACGGTAGCGAATCGTCTTATAACCTTCGCGCTTTAGATACTTCGCGCTGCGCGCTCAGTATCTAATATGCGCTCAGGTTATAATACTGCGCTTCGCTACCTTGATGTATAATATACTATTGTACCTAATATAAACTACACAAAATTGCTGTGAATAAATTCTGTTTTTTACTACCTTTCTTTAAATTGTTAATTGTTAATTAAGCAAAAATGCTTTGTCCCACGTTGGGCGCCAAATTTACACTATGAAGTAAGGCCCCCAGCAGCTACTTTTACTTTAATAAAAGAAATAATGATTGGAAAAGGGTGCTCCTAAATTCACGTACTGCAATAAGAATAGTGCAGCACGTATTAGGCTTATTAAAAATACAAATATTTTACTGCAAAATTGAACGATTTTGGTGCCTTTATTTTATTTTAATTATCTGCACAAAAATTCGGCTGCTCCGGTAAACATAAAAACTCTGTCGCCGGGTTAGGTCGCTAAAATTAGAAATACTGAGTAGAACAAACTAACTTCCAGTACCTCTAATTCAACTACGATTCCTACTCGCACACGCACCAAAACTAAATCTGACTTATCTAACCTCAAGAATTGACATGAAACACGAAACAATATGCCCTTGTACAATTAGCAATAATTTGATTTAAATCAATGCCAACATCAAAAATTACCACAGGTATGCAATATGTAATCTCGCATAGCAACAGTCGTAACGGCTTTTGATCTATTGTGACGTATAAGTGACGCAGATAGCTATTTTTCATGCTATATTGGCAACAGTACAAATTGCGACATTTATTTAATTCAAAATAAAATTCCAATTGGTTCAAATGGTTAAATCTTATCGTTTTTAACGCTAAATTATCTTATTTGCCCAGAGAAACTGAACATTTAGTAACTGCAGGTATGAAAACATTCTATTGGACGGTGTTACGAAGAAATTCATATGAACTGACAAACTTGACACTTAACCTTAAAATTACAATTCTCACCAAATTGTGTGTCTGTGTGTCTTTCTGTCTGAATATCTCAAAAACGAAAAGAGGTATGGCGTTGAAACTTCATATATAAGTTTTTTGTACCCGTGCGGGGTTGCTAGATCCCCCATCGGGCGCCTCCCCAGGGGGCGGATAGGGGAGCGCTCGCCAGATATGGTGGGCACCGGGAAACTAAAATACCCGGGGCGGACCAAAACTAGCAACGAACTCACTAGAGCTATTTACTAATGAAGTATCGAAAGACCTAGTATGTTGGATACTCTAGATTTGGAAGATATCGACAGGATAGGTGGCGGAAGAATCTCTTATAGATCAACGGCATCGGCCAAAGCCTAAAGAAGACGGGACACAACTCACTCACCAAGACGCCTGCCGAGCGCGGTGTTTTACCGCCAATTCCCCCCCCCCCCCCCCCCCAAATGAAAATGTCAGTTAATACAATACAGTTAACCCAGGAGGGTAGGGCTACAAGCCCTGAATCTCTCGCTGAGTTAGCAGCCTGCCTCACGGATTCTGGGGGAGGCAAAAGACTGACGAAAACCCATTCAAACCGAAATACAACACATCTTGACATCTGCACATACAATATAAAATCTATGATACGAGACGAAAAACTATATGAATTACAGGCAGAACTAAAAAGGATAAAGTGGGATATTTTAGGTATAAGCCAACTGAGAAGAAAATGCGAGAAACTAACAGAATTGCCATCTGGAGAAACCTTATACTACAAAGGAGAGGACAACACAACAGAAGGAGGGGTCGGTTTTATAGTAAAGAGAAATATCGCTAACAACATTAGGAAATATGTAGAAATATCTAATAGAGTGGCATACCTAACAGTTAAGATTAATAACAAACTGAATTTAAAAATCATACAGGTATACGCCCCAATATCAGCACATCCTGAGGAAGCGATAGAACTATTCTATGAACAAGTCACACAGGCGCTAAAAGCGGATAACATCCGATATAGTTTGATTATAGGAGACTTTAACGCAAAATAGGAGTAAAGTTAGAAACAAATGAAGAAAAAATAGGAAAATTTGGCCTAGGGATAAGAAATAATAGAGGACACACACTAATACAATACTTAGAACAAAACAAACTCTTCGCAATGAACACTTTCTTTAACAAAAGACCAGAAAGAAAGTGGACATGGATATCTCCAAACAGGACTACTAAGAACGAAATCGACTACATTCTATCTTCTCACAAAGAAATAGTGACAGATGTGTCCGTTCTAAACACCTTTTCTACTGGAAGCGACCACCGACTAGTAAGAGGACACATAAAAATAAATGGAAAAATAGAACCCATTACAATGCTAAAAAGGAATGTAACAAAGATAGATACCTCCCGACTACAAGAAAAAACCCACACATACCAACAAAAGTTATCCTATAAATTACAACAACAAAATATATCAGAAGATAAAAGTATGGACGAAATGAACACAATTATAACAACATCATTACTAGAAGCAGGAAAAGAAGTTGCAGAAAAGCAACAAACCAAAACAAATTGGCTAAGTCACGACACAAAGAAACTATTTGAAGAAAGAAGAAAACAAATTAGACAACACAAACGTGGAACTGTAGAATTTGCGGAGTTGAATAAACTGATTCGAAAAAAAGTAAAAGACGACAAATATAAGAAAACCGAAGAAAAAATAATAAAATTAATAGAACCTAACAAAGGAATAAAATGCCTAAGAAGAGAAAATGGGCGCACTCAAATAATATCAATTAAACACAATGGAAAAGAAATAAGGGAAAATGGTAAAATTATTTCCACAACGGAAGAATTCTATAGAACCCTATATAGATCAACAACGAACCCAACAACAGAAACAAAACAGCAATTAAAAAGAAAAATCATAAATATCAACTCCAAAGAATTGCCAGACATTCAAGAAGATGAAATTGAAGAAGCAATAAAAAAATGCAAAAGCAACAAAGCACCAGGAAAAGATCACATAATCGGTGAGATGCTAAAAAACGGAGAAAAAACGCTAATGACATCCTTCAAAATATTATTCAATAAATACTTGCATCAAGCGCAAATACCATCGGAGTGGAATATAGCGAAGACTGTGCTACTTTTCAAAAAAGACGATAGAAAACTGCTAGAAAATTATCGTCCAATAACAGTTCTATCGCAGCTATATAAACTCTTGACAAAAATCATAACAAACAGGCTGGAGAAAAAACTAGATTACTATCAACCTGTAGAACAAGCTAGATTTCGCGGTGGATACTCTACAAACGACCACCTTCTAACCATTAGAACCCTAATTGAAAAGGCTAATGAGTATAATTTACCCTTGTATCTTATACTTGTTGATTACGAAAAGGCTTTCGATACAACAGAAAGATGGGCGATCGTAAGAAGCCTACAAAATAGCCGAATTGATTCTAGATATATAAATATGTTACACAATATATATGAAAAGGCCAGCTGTACAATAGAACTACACCAAGAAACAAATCCAATTCCTATCGAGCGAGGGGTCCGACAAGGGGATACAATCAGCCCAAAACTACTCATTACAGCTCTAGAAGATATCTTTAAAAAAGTTAATTGGGAAAACAAAGGAATAAACATCAACTGCGAACGATTAAACAACTTAAGATTCGCAGACGATATAGTTCTAATATCCGATAACCTTCAAGACATAAGAGAAATATTTAGAGACTTAAAGAACAAATCGGAAAAAATGGGCTTGAAAATGAATATGGCAAAAACAAAAATATTGTCAAACAGCGACGAGGAAATACTTATTAGAAAAGACGGAAACAACTTAGAGAGGGTCGATGAGTATATATATCTTGGACAAGTGATAAAAATCAACAAAGAAAATCAAACGGAAGAAATAAACAGGAGGGTTAGGTTAGGATGAGTTGCTTTTGGAAAAACATCACATGTATTAAACAATCAAAAGATACCGTTAAAATTACGCAGTAAAGTGTTCAACCAATGTATTCTTCCGGTAATGACATACGGCGCCGAAACCTGGACACTAACAAAAGCAAATATGGATAAAGTGGTCAAAGCACAAAGAGCAATGGAACGTCAAATGCTAAATATCAAATTAACAGACCGAAAAAGGAAACAATGGATAAGACAGAAAACCAAAGTAATAGACGTAGCAGAACACGTAACCTCACTCAAATGTAGATTTTGCGGTCACACCATGAGGCAGACTGATAACAGATGGAATAAAAAAATACAGCTCTGGAGACCATGGGAAGCTAAGCGAAGTAAAGGACGACCACAGCTCAGATGGGCAGACGATATCAAGCGATCAGCAGGACTGGGATGGAGAAAAAGCACACAGGACCGGAAAAACTGGAAGCGAATGGGGGAGGCCTTTGTCCAACATTGGACGAATGCGGGCTAGAGAGAAGAAGAAGATGCGACAGCAAGCTTTTGAAGAAAATCGCATAATCGGAAGTAGGTGTTTACTCTTGTGATTTTTCAGTTTTTTTCGATTTTTTCAAAAACGGCTCTAACGATTTTTTAAAACTTCACATTTTTATTACATTTTTAATGTGTATTGATGTGAGATAGGTAATTTTCCAGTTGAATACTTCTAAGATGGTTTTTTTTTTTCTATTTTTACTTCCTTTTACAATAAAGGAAGTATTGGATTCACCCTAAAAATTCGAAATTGAGTTTTCAACAGATCTTCACGTTTTAGAGTCCCCTGAACCCAAAAAACATATTTTTTTCATTGGTCTGTCTGTGTGTCTGTGAACAGAATATCTCAAAAACTAAAAGAGGTATGGCGTTCATATATAATTTTTGTGTACTATGTAGATGCGACAGCAAGCTTTTGAAGAAAATCGCATAACCGGAAGTAGGTGTTTACTCTTGTGATTTTTCAGTTTTTTTTTTCGATTTTTTCAAAACGGCTCTAACGATTTTTTCAAACTTCACATTTTTACTACATTTTGAATGTGTATTGATATGAGGTAGGTGATTTTCCAGTTGAATACTTCTAAAATGGGTTTCTTGTGTTTTTTTTCCATTTTTTTTATTAGCTCCCATTTTAAATACAACACCCGGTATATTATTACATTTTTGAATTCAGCTTAAAATTCTAGAGAAAATTTGTATCTTTAAGTAACGCTCTATTTTGTACCATTTTTGACAAATGCTTAAAACTTTAAAATCAAATTTTTGCTAAGTACGAGGGCTGTTCTATAAATTGTTAGTTGCAAGAAAACTACAAAATTTAAAAAAAAACTAATTTTATTGTTTTTCAAAGTATTCCCCCTTAGCCATAATACACTTCTTCATTCATTGAAACCACTGCTCGAAACATGTTGAAAACTCCTTTTTTGGAAGGTCGTCAAAAATGCGCTGAAATTCAGTAACTGCCGCATCCGCGTTAGGAAATCTCTTACCACGCATGGTTTTTTTAATCAGCGGAAACAAAAAAAAATCGTTCGGGGCAAGGTCTGGACTATATGGTGGGTGAGTGACTACCTGGACTCCGGATTCGTGTAAAAAATTTAAAGTTTTTGCAGCCGTATAGGGAGTTGCGTTGTCATGGTGAGGCACTAACACCCCATGAAGGAGCTTGGCCTGCAAGGCGGAAGGTCAGAGCTTCCGTATCCTCGCTCTCACACCCGGCTGTCGCGTGTCAAATTCATGACACGTGGTGATGTGGTGAGCACCACGCATTAGACAACCGCATTATTGCCCCTTGTTCTTTCGAACGCAGGTTCCCAATTATTTAAAGCGACTGGGTAGGCCGCCCGCCAGGCATCGATCTGGGATTTGAACTCCAGACTTCCGCGCCGCAGCCCGATGCTCTAACCATCAGAGCCACGCTGGCGCTCAGTTGCGTTGTCATGGTGCAATAAAATTCCACGCAAACCAGATCGTAGCCTATCCAATTTTTGGAAGACTTGTGGAAGGCAAACTTCTATATACCAATCAGCAGTTACAATTTTACGATCTTCAAGAGGAATTACTGCGATTGGACCACTGTATCTGAAGAAAGCTGCAATCATCTTTTTGTTTACACTTTTACTGCGACTAACTTTTGCTGGCATATCCTCATTTTCAAACACCCAAACAGTCGACTGTTGTTTAGTTTCAGGATCATAACTATATATCCACGATTCATCGGCCATAACTATATTAAATACCTGCTTTGAAGATCCTCCATCGAACTTTTCTAACATAAACCTGCACCAGTTTACCCGTGCTTGTTTTTGTTCTTCGGTTAGCAAATGCGGAATCCACCGACTTGCCAGCTTCCTTACGCCCAGATGTGTATGTAAGATGGTATCTACTGCAGATGATCCAATCCCTAGTTCTTCTTGAAGGTCTCTATGGGTGATATTCCAATTTTCCTTAATCAGCCTTTCGGCAGCAATAACATTTTCAGCACAAACAGCGACTGGTGGTCGTCCAGGTCTTGGTTCCTTCCACCTTCCACGTTTAAATTCACGGAACCAGTAACTAATTGAGGATAATGAAGGACTGTTGTCGCCAAAAGCTGCCACTAAATTTTGATGACTTTGGTCATACGTTAAACCTCGTTTATAATCGTAGAACATCATAGCCCGAAAAGCACTTCGCGGCACTTCCATACTGCTTAGTGGAAATCAAACGAATTATAACAATCAAAAATTTATATCTCTATAACCTATAACTTCAATCTGGTAAAATTACAGCTGGAAACTGTCAAAAGAATGGGCTTTCCATATAAGTATTATACATATATTGCTAGTAGGCCCTCGGAACGCCAGAAAACATTACGGCGCCGACATAGTCTCACTTAGAGTATAAGGCGTCTCGTGTGCATGCGTGAGAATTCGAACTCCGCCTTTAGAAGCGAATTTTAAACTTGGTTGGTTCACTTCCCCACCGCGCGAATGACGCGCTTACTCACAGCTCACCATTATACATTGAAGAGTTGGTTGTCTGTCTCACTTCCTTCGTAAGTTTCCCAGTCATAGCCGCTAGCAATATAGTAAGTATTACACATGGTGTAAAGAATACAAGGTGTAACGTTCCGCAGAATGTGGGCGGACCTCAAATTCAACCAATAGGACATGGTCCGACAAATGGCACGATTGGTAGTACTAAAGTGTATTGTTGAAGACGCTGTCGATGTCAAATTCGAGGTTAGGTTGGTGTCAGATTGACGCAAAATGTAACCTGCTAACCCCGAATTTGACATCGACTGACAGTGCCAGCAACATATACGATCGCAACCATGGTTACACCATGATCGCGGCCGTGATGGATTACCTGAGCAGGACCATCGGGGATTGGTTGACATCTCCCCTCTATTTTCTGAACGACTGCCCATCCCGGGAGCGTTTCACCTTGTATTCTTTACACCATGGTATTACATATAGGCCATTCAGTAAACACAAGAACATATAAATTTTTTTGAAGTTGGCATATACGTAAAATTTGTCTGCTAGGGATTCTGTATTTTGTTTTGCAAAGGTTTCCATTCCTGCATAAAGGTAACTTTGAATTTAAAAATGACAATTAATAAATATCATTAATTCAGTGTCAAAGTACATACTATTCTTGCCTGAACTTTTATAAAATGCAATAAAAATACTTATTAATAAATGCTGCATCAATAGTATCAAACACAGTATTTGTTTAACATCCTTAAAAGTAGTTATGACTAGTGATGGGCTTATTCGAATGAAAAAATAACCGGTTATCCGGTTATTGAAATAACCTCTGTAACTCGGTTTTCGTTCCAAGTATTCGAATGAAAAATAACCTCATCGTGATACGTACTACATGCCGTATCTCAGCGACCTGCGAGTGATCGAAATTCTGTAAATAATATGTTATTCATAACCATAAGCAAGGCAGATTGTACTGATTGACCCAAGTGAAGCTCGCGGCTGCTTGTTGATGTTATTTGAGACTCCCAGTCGACCAGTTATTTATGGGGCCGTTCCTATTAAAGATAACGCTCTGCTGAGTATGAGATTTGCCGAAGCTGTGTTGGTATTAATTTATAACGGCCTAAATGTTTGCTTCGAAACGCGGTTGATTATGCCTAATAAGGGATAAACAGAAAACGAAATAAGATTTTCCAATATCGTAACAGATTTATATTTAATTTTTAATAACGGAATAGTCGAGCCCATCCGTCGTCATATGATATGAACGTGGAACAAGAAGTGGATTTCGATGTTTAAAATTTTAAGTGTTCGTCCTTAGAACCGCGGAAGGCTGAACGTAGATAAATTATGGATTCTAAAATACCTATACCGGTATGATGTGCAAGTGAAAAGGGAAGGGTGGCTACTAGAGAATTTTAGGAACTAAGAATAGATTCAATAGATACTTTGTATTCGCATATTTATAATTTCTTTATGATTAGTATTGATATAGCTACTCTCAATGGTTTAAACTCCTTAGAAATCAAATAAAAATCATTTATACAATTATTATAATTAACGATTAACTGAGTTCCTCTGCTATCTGCAAGTTACGATGCCGATGCAGATGACGGTGAACCGCTAACCGGCAAACCGCCAACCGGCAAACCGGCGAAATTGAAACGATTCGAGAGCCAAAATTTATTCGAATGATTATTCAGATAATCATTCGGTTATTAATATCATTCGAATGCAAATAATTTGGTTATGAAAATTGTCCGGTTATGCCCATCACTAGTTATGGCAGATGCTAATTAAATGTCACACTCTTAACCTATTTGTTTTAGTAACTTTTTATAAGTACATTCCTAGACAAAAGATGCATTTTGGAAGTTAAGTACGTTTTTTCCTATAAAAATTTTCAAGGTCAACATAAAATTGGAAAAACTGTTTTTTTTTAAATAATTAGAAAGTTTATTTTCGTCAGGTTTTTCTGTAAACGACTTGTGTCATTTTGACATTTAAAATTAAATTGTCAGTTTTTCTTTTTTGATAATGAATACGCGCAAAAAACGGAATATTAAAGATTACCTAAAACAAAACTTTAATGCTGGATTTAAAATTTCCCACCAATTAAAAAGTTACTAAAACAAATTCTACCACCATATTACTTCCTTTTACAATAAAGGAAGTATTGGATTCACCCCAAAAATTCGAAATTGAGTTTTCAACAGATCTTCACGTTTTAGAGTCCCCTGATCCCAAAAAACATTTTTTTTTATTGGTCTGTCTGTGTGTGTGTGTGTATGTGTCTGTCTGTGAACAGAATATCACAAAAACGGAAAGAGGTATGGCGTTGAAACTTCAGATATAAGTTTTATGTACTATGTAGATGCGACAACAAGCTTTTGAAGAAAATCGCATAACCGAAAGTAGGTGTTTACTCTTGTGATTTTTCAGTTTTTTTTCGATTTTTTCAAACTTTACATTTTTATTAAATTTTTAATGTGTATTAATGTGAGATAGGTGATTTACCAGTTTAATACTTCTAAAATGGATTTCTTTTGTTTTTTTTTCTATTTTTTAATTAACTCCTATTTTAAATAGAACACCCGGTATATTATTAGATTTTTGAATTCAGCTTAAAATTCTAGAGAAAATTTGTCTTTTGAACTAACACTCTATTTTATACCGTTTTTGTAAAATTTGTAATTTTCTAAAATTTTTGACAAATGCTTAAAAATTTTAAATCAAATTTATGGCTAATTATAAAATCACTGTAAAAGGAAGTTGTGTGACTGTCTCACACCAGATTTTTAGTAATTGTTTCGTCTGTCCAATATAAGTGGATGGACAATTGCTTGTTGGTAACCCTAACCATAGAGAGCCAAGAAAACTTGCAACAGTAACATTTTCCGTCATATGGTGTATGATAGTTTGAAAGTTGGGATCACAAAATACACTAGCGATTGACATTCCTGTGCAGTTACATGTGTGTAATTGAGTTCCTAACCTAATATTTGCCAATATTAATCAAAATTTATAAAAATTTTGTTTAATTCATATTTGAAGTTTATAAAATGGTATGGAAGTACAAGTTTTCCAAACCAGTGTATTATGGCAGCGCTTTAGCTGCTACATTCGGTTGCGCTTGTTTAATCAAGTGAGTATACAAAATATCATTGAAATATTTCCACAAAGCTCTGTTTCGTAGAGACTGGATTGGAGGGAAGAGATATGACAAAGAAGTAGAACTAAATGGAAAAGTCGCGATTGTAACAGGGGCAAATACTGGAATTGGCAAAGAAACAGCGTGGGAATTGGCAAGACGAGGAGCCAAGGTATACTTAGCTTGTCGTGACAAAAAAAGGTGTGAAGAAGTAAGTTAAATAGGTAAATCTTTTCTGCAGCTATAATTTTTATATCTGATTTAGACACGTGAAGAAATAGTAGTAAATACACGAAACAAATACATATATTGTCGACTGTGTGATCTAGCTTCCTTACAATCTGTACGAGACTTTGTGAAAGGATTTAATCATGACGAGGCGCGACTGGATATTCTAGTTAATAATGCTGGTGTAATGAGGACTCCTCAAGGTTCAAAAACTAAGGAAGGATTTGAAATGCAACTAGGCGTCAACCATTTAGGCCATTTCCTGTTAACTAACCTTTTACTAGATAAATTAAAGGTATGTGTCAAATATATAAAAATGAATTAATTTCAATGATAAGAGATGAGGATGTTATGGGCAGGCTGCGGCTCCAAGCAGAATAGTAAATGTTTCTAGTATAGCACACACTCGAGGAAAAATAAACAAGGAAGACCTAAATAGTGACAAAGACTATGATCCTGGCACTGCGTATGCCCAAAGTAAATTG